>PITA01023971.1:0-27142 GCA_004023965.1 Spilogale gracilis
CCACAGTGACCCATCCAGGGAGCCCTTTACCCAGAGGAACCTAGCCCCTTACCCACAGTGACCCATCCAGGGAGCCCTTTACCCAGAGCAAGTTAGCCCCTTACCCACAGTCACCCACCCAGGGAGCCCTTTACCCAGAGGAACCTAGCCCCTTACCCACAGTGACCCTCCCAGGGAACTGGCCCCTTACCCACAGTCACCCACCCAGGGAGCCCTTTTCCCAGAGGAACCTAGCCCCTTGCCCACAGTCATCCATCCATGGAGCCCTTTTCCCAGAGCAAGCTAGCCCCTTACCTACAGCGACCCATCCAGGGAACCTGCCTGCTATGAATCAGATCTGTAGGAACACAGACTGCTGTCTCAACGGACAATTCCAGAACCCAACAACAACCCCTGTGACCATCGATCAGGACTAGACCGAAAACAGACACCTTCCCTGATTTCTGTCCTGCTCTGGACTCAGGACCAACCCGACAAAGCCAAATCCGCTCCCCTCACCAGCCATGTGGGACGCCCCCTTCCTCCTCTGGGAAGCACCCTGCCCTCTGCCTCTGGGTCTCTGCCAAGTGCGGGTGGCCGAACCCCTGCTCCAGGCCACACTGGGCACATAGCTTTGCCTTTCACATATGTTTGTTCTTGATCTATTTCCTCAAAGAAAACTCTGAAACCAGGGTCTGCTCTCCAGGTGGTCACTCTGCGACTCAGGAGTGTGACGCAGCATGTCCCAAGTCTGGAGACATCATCGTATCCTCCAGGCCCTTTCCACAGAGCTCCACGTACTGGGGTTCTCAGTCCCTCCCCACCACCAGGGACGTGATAGGGTGTTAAAGCAACTTCGAGGACTTTGGGGTTAAACCCCAGAGTTCATCAGCGTCTTACTTCTCCACTTACAACTGTGCGACTTTGAGCAAGTCCCTTAAAGCCACTAAGCCTCTGTCTTCATCTTTAATAAAAATAGTATTTACCATTCAGCTTGTACATAAAGCGGTTCACACATACTCCCAGCTGTGGGCGCCCTCGTCCCAGCTCCATTTCCCTCCTGGAAGAACAGCAAGACACCTCAGGGTAAGGCTCATGGCCCCTCAACGACATGCGATGGCACCCAGACTCTCGGAGGGCCACCCAAACACAACACGTGTGTCCACTTTGCCGCTTAGGTACAGGTCATTCTCCCTCCATTCTAGCAGACTCGAGCGTGTCCTACTCACTCCCTCTTAAATCAACTTCAGAACCACAAACAAGACTTTAATCGCCGATGCCATTGCAAGCACCTGCCCTGCAGCGCTAGAGCCCCAGACACTGTGCCGGCAGCCCGGGCTCCCTCCCCCAGGACTCACGGCCCCACCGGCAGCTCGGGGAGGCTGCACGGTGCCCGCTCGGGCAGGTGGCTGGAAACCAGCGATGCACATTTCACCGCTGACAGTAACAGGTGCCGCACCTCTGCTCGCTCCGCAAGTCAGAGGCTCCCACGCCCGCCCCTTCGCGGCTGTGGTCAGTACCCCCGGACTGGGGGCTGGTTTCCACCAGGGGACCTAAGTCCGAGCCGTGACTAGCATCGGGAGCGCCCGTCGTGACTTCACGCCCGGCACCCTCTGTGGTCCACACGCCCCGTGCACACAGGCACTTTGGGTTCATTGCCCAGTGCCTGCTGCCCTTACCGAACAGGCCCCGTTTCCCACGTTGTCTGGGGGCTCACAGACGAGCCCAAGATTCCACCTGGCTCATCAGCGAGTGGCAGGGCCGGATGTCAACCAGGTCTGGGGCCCGTGTCTCCACCATCACCCCTGGATGCTCTCCCCAAGCTCCATGGGCAGCCAACAGACGCCAGCATCCGGAGGCTTCGGAAATGCCCCGCACAGTGGTCCAAGAGGTGGACCGCAGTGGATCAGCAGAAGCTAGTCTGAGACGTTACCGCACCCAGAGGACAGGCTAAGTGTTCCATGCGGTGGCCCTCACGCACAGTACCGCAGCTTCCTTTGTACTCCCCCAATCCCAGGCGCAGCTGGCCTGCAGGGTCCAGGCGTGAGGACCCCCTCTGGGCCTCGCCTGACAGGTGGCCAACCGGGTGGGCGGCCCCAACTCTCCAGCGGCCCAGGCTGGCCCAGTCTGCTACATGTTGAAGACTTAACACATTCACGACAGAAAGACAGACAGCTCCTTTGCTCTGGTCACTTCCTGCCCTGTGCTAAAAATACCGTGAAATCGGGAAAAGCCATCCAAGTGGGAGCAGCCGCCTGGAATCTCCGAAGGGCCGAGAAAGCCCCAGCTACTCACGTCCACCGTGGGAAGCCCACTGCTCCTCGGCGGTCCACCTCCAAACCACCCCCTCTGTGGCGCATGGCCCCCACCCCCACTCACATCCCAGAGCATCCGCTCCCTCCTGTGCCAGCATCTGTCTCAAGCCCCAGCACCAGTCAGCACACGTCTGCCCCTCTCCCCACACAGCTGGCCCTGGACGGGGACTCCTGCTCCCAGACAAGGCATTCTAACCGCCACGGGGCTGACGGTGTGAGGGTGTGAGTGCAGGGGGCAGGGACACTGAGGACCCGCGTGTACCCCAGGGAGCACCCTGAGGGTCAAAGGCAGCAGTAGCCACCGGGCGGCCAAGCGGGAGTCGCTGGCCCGGTGAAAAGCTCCATTATGACAGTTCCTGGGCAAACCAGTGAGCTCAGGGCCGAGCCACTGAGAAGCCCGAGCGCATAAGGAGGCCTTGGGGCATGGAGTCAGGAGCCCAGGCTTTGGCCTTGGCATTTGAGTTCCGCTTACCACGGGATCCTGGGCACGTTATTCAATGTCTCCTCCTGTCCAGTTTTTAAACTGAGATGCAAACTGATATACGGTGACGGGTCGGTCTGAGGGGCAGGAGGCCATCAGGGTTTGATGTGTGTGTAGACTGGGAGGCGATCACCCTGGTAAATCTAGTTGACGTGGATCATTGTAAACCATTACCAGCTTTGCTTCTCGTCATGAGGACTTTTAAATACCCCATGAGGACTGCTAACCCTAGTCCCCAGGACTCTCGTCTCATTTTGTCGCCTGCAAAATGGGGACATTACCCACCCCTACAGAGTGGCTGCGAGGACGAAGCAAGGTGCAGATGTAAAGTGTTGGGCACGGTGCCTTGGGTACAGTACGCGCTCAACCCACAGCAGCAGTAGTGACAGGGGAGTGACACGGGACCCCAAGCTTCTCCGAAGGTCCTACAGACCGAATGCTGGGGTCCTCTCAAAACTCTTATGTTGAAAGTGAACCCCCAAGAGGATGGTCTAAAGAGGTAGGGCCCTCAAGAGGCCATCAAGTCATGAGGGTGGGGTCCCCATGAATGGGATTAGTGCCCTTACAAATGAGACCCCAGAGATCCCCATTATCCTTTTACCACATGAGCCCAGTGCAAGAAGACATCATCTATGAGCCAGGAGGGCCCACACCAGACACTGAATGGGCCAACACTGAACTTGGACTTCTGGCTTCCAGAATTCCTGATATAAATGTATGGGGTTTACAAGCCACCTAATTTTTGATATTCTGTTAGAGCAGCCTGAATGGAGTAACATCAAGGGTCACGCCTCCAAAATAGGAAAACTGAAATAACCCATCTGGAGAAAAAAAAAATCACGTAACTTATGTAGGATCTCCCAACATACAAATCTGAATTATTTGGAAAGGGGATTCTTCACAAGAAAATATCATGACGCGTGTCCTCAAGATTCACCCTGTCATTTTCACTTTTGTTCCCACATCAGACAGTTAACATAACTGACAACTGCATAGTGTAAATGTTCTGGAAAACCCTTCACTTCTCAAGAGTCACTCGCAACATAGGGTTCCTGCATTCTCCTTTCCTCTTTGGACTTCTGCCACACATGTCTTCATCAAACACAGGAGGCCTGTGTCCTGCTCCCAAGAAGCCCTTTCTGTACACAGCTGCTGCTAGAAAGTTCCAGACCAGCTGAAAGTCCCCAACTGAGCTCCACCCACCAGGGCTAAAAATACCCCGAGAATGTGGCACCATTACCTACGGTCCAGAACAAGAATCCAGCATGGCTACCACTGCTTTTTTTCTTTTCCTAATATTTTTTAGGGTTAAAAAAAAATGACCCCCGAAAGGAGCTCTTGCAGTGTGGCCCGCCCTCAGCAGTGCTGAAGGCCACATACACGGGACACGATCAACTAGGAGCGCGCCAGGCCAAGGAAAAGGAAACGAGGATCTCCAAACTCTGACCTCGCTGACAGCAGCCACACACTGAGTTCCGCATGGACACGCTCAGGCTTACAAAGTGGAGGGCAAAATGTAGCTGCGACACACAGGGGTGCGAAAGAAATGTGTTTGAAGAGGGTGTTTGGAAACATAAAAACGCTGTCTCGTGCCTCCAAGGGCTGGAATGTAACCCTTCTTTTCCATATTGAAAAACGGATAATAGGCTGAAAGGGAATTTTTCTCTCAGACTGCAGAAAGGTCATGAAACCACTATCAAATATGTCAGACTTTGTTAGTTCGTCAAACTGAGAAGCTACGTAAAAATAAACCATTCCTCCAGGAGGCTGAGCACAATGAAACCACATCTGACCACATCCTCAAAACCAGAAAGGATGGTACTGTAAAAAATATATATTTTCGGGGACTATATAAAGGAGTTCCTAACACTAAATATATATATATATATATATATATATATATATATATATGTATGTATGTATGTATATGTATATAGCAATAACAATTCATAGGAAGGCTTAGGGAAAAGGAAATCAGAGACAAAGAAGTGGGTAAATAGAAGAGCACAGAAGACCTGTAGGGGAACGCGTGCTCAGAATAAAGCGCAGGAGTCCACGGATGGGGCAGGCCCACCAAGCGCCCAACACAGGGAACAGAAACAAGACCCACATCATGACATGACCATCACAATATTTCCAAACACCAGGAACAACAAGGGCCTAAAAGATTACGCAAAGGAAAATGTAGGTCACCTACAAAGAAAAGGCTTTGGACACATGTCGACTGTCACATCGGAATTCTGAGCAGCGTCTTCAAAATTCTGCAGGAAAATTACTTCTAGCCCAGAATTCTATACTCAGACAAATGGTCAATTAAACGCAAGAGTAAAATATTCCAACATACAAGATCTCAAAAAATATACATATTTCTTTAACAGCTACTGGTGTATTTTCTCCACCAAAGTAAGAGAGAAAACTAAAAAGGAGTCGTCTTACTTAACCCAGGAGAGAGTGAAAGAAACTCTCAGGGTGATGGGGAAGCTCTAGGAGGACGGTCGCAGCAGGCCTAGCAGGCAGGGCCTGGAGAGGAAAGACAGTGGGGCGGGAAGTTCACAAGAATTATTAGCTGGTGGATGTGGATGTACTGAGAGCAGACTGACATTTCTAGGGTGAGGGGTGAATAAAGGACACTAAGAAAGAAAACTAAGCAAAACAAACTCTAGGAAAAAGAAAGGAAATGTAATCAAAATAGACCCAACATCCAGCTGTGAATACATCTCCGCAGCTGTCTAAGTGTTCCTGGACCCTCTAGCAAACCTTTTAATGTAATCACACACGCAGAGGACAGGGCGGAAAGAGGTGGTGGCAGAGGAGGCAGGAGGCTAAGTGACCTAAATCGCCTTCTAAAGAGCAGGATGCTTCACACACACAAAATCTGGAGGAAAGAGCTGAAACATTAAAATGATGGCCTCTGAGGAGCAGGAATCAGGGTGGAGAAGGGTGGGGTGAGTGATTACTATGTTTTTGTTCTAAGTCTCACAGAACTTTTGACTCTTAAAACTATGTGCCCGTAGAACTTTGCTCAAAATGAGTATTAAATTTTTAAACAAAATCCGATACTCAACCGGCAGGAAGATCACACTGAGTGGCGTGTTAAACCTTCTGGAACCCAGCCCTGTTGAAAATGAATGGCAAAGCTGGAACTCCTCTCCCCACTAAACACACACCGGTACAGACACACGAAATGTTTGCCCAGGGTCTCAGGCAGTTCATAAATTCCTGAAGGCCAGCTGAGAAGCCTTAGAATTCTAGATTCTGTTCTCTTACAGAAAGCTTATTTCAAATCAGAGCTTGTCATTTGTTGTAAAAGGAAAACAAAATCCTTATGAAAAACAATTAAAAACACCTACATGATCAAATGAGGTCATAACTTGGTCTTAAACACTTGGTGATCGTCACCAACTGTGCCCTTGACCACAAAATGTCCCTCATTCCTAACTATCAATGAAAGTGAAAACTTGGTTTATTGGGCTTTGCCTCAGCCTTGAAACAGACTCTCTCAAACTCAGGAATGCGAATCCCCGGTGGGTTGACTCAGCTGTTTCCATTCTAGAAATGGACTTGGAATCCTGCACTCTCTACCCCACGAGGACAGAGTCTTTCCTGTAAACCTTGAAAAGGCAAGGCCTTAAATGCCACCCCCCACCCCCCATCTCCACCCCCACCCCCCCAACTCTACCCCCACCCCCTACCCCTAGCCCTGGCTGGTTTTTCTAATGGAAGAAGTCCTCAAATGAATTCTTGGCAAAGCTTCTCTAATCAGAGCGGACCACTTAAATGACCCAAAGCAGGAAAGTTACTCTGCCTTTGACTGACTTGCCTCTCCGGTGTAAAAACTCTGCCTCAACAGTGAAGGCTGTCCCTTAAATAAGGATCTTAATGGTCCCGCCGATCGGCTTAAAATTTTGGTGCATTCGTTAACTCCTATATCAATTAAGGTGACGGTCACAACTTCACTGGCTGCTGGCATAAGTGGATCAGCTAATTGCGGAAGGCAGAATGACAGTCCCCAAAGACATCCATGATCCGGTCTCTGGAACCTGTAACTACAGCACATTATATTACATGGGCCTTACAGGGGAAGGTTATCCTGGGTTATCTGGGTGGGCCACATCTGATCACACGGCCTTTAAACCCAAGATCATTCTCCAGGTAGAAGAGATGTGGCAGAAGGGTAGGTCAGAGAGCTTGGAGCAGGCTTCGGTGGTCCCTGCCGGTTCTGGGCCCAGGGGTTGTGCACAAGGACCAGAAAGAGGCCTCTAGAAGCTGTGGGACGTGCTCCGGCTGACAGCCAGAAAGAAAACAGGGGCCTCATTCCAACAACTGCAGGAACTATATTCGGCTGATAATCTGAAGGAGTTTGGAAGGGAGTCTCCCCCAGATTCTCCAGGAAGGAATGTGGCCCTGCCCACACCTTGTTTTTTGCCCGGTGAGGACAGAGTCAGACTTTTCACATAGAGAAGCACGATAACAAAGCTGGGTCGTCCTAAAGCCACTAAGCGCAGGGCAATTTGTTACAGCGGCCACGGGCAGCCCATACAGTGGGACGTGGGAAAATACCCAGCAGAGCGCCTATCCCAGAGCTGGCATTCGAAAGAGTAAACTGACTCAAGTCAATAGAGAGCGATGGCCGTCCAGGCACTGGAGATCTGTTCTGAGGAAGCAGATGTGGGGAATTACAAAGTGTCCAGAGCATTCTACAAATTTTAGGTTTGGGGTAACGCCCTGCCCTTCAACTTGGACACCTGCAGCTCCCTGTCTTGCCGGATAAACTCTTAAGTAGCATCTGGGGGAATAAGTGCTGGCCCCAAACTCTCCCGCAGACCCCTGGCAGTGCTCATGCGCTGTACTGAGATCATGCCCAGCCTGCTTCTCCCCCTGGGCCATGGAGCCCCCCGCTTCACGCAGGAGTCGCGGCGCCCCACCTCGTAAGTCCACATCTACCATGGGACTTGGGCACATCACAGGTATCCTGTGTTAAGGTTTGCTGAGGCACGACAGTATAATTTAATATGTATGTATAAAAGATAGATTCTTGGAGGACAAGTGCTGTGCGTCATGAGCCACTGTACCCCCACTCCGGATGTGGGGGCAGCTCAGAAGCACTGAGCAGTTGGAAGAGAGGAAGAAAAGGCAGGAGGGAGAGAAAGAGACCCCGGAAAGGACCGCACAGTCTCCAGAACGAGCCGGCCTGTGGAGGGGAAGGCTTGAGAAACCCGGGAGTTGGTGCCCACTGCTCACTTGTGCCAGAGAGCTCCGATGTGAGCTGGCAAGTGCTGCCTGACCTTGATCTCAGACTGCCTACTGCCTCCCCCCCACCCCCAGACAGGTCACTTAGGACCTGAGAGGTCAGGAAAATGTGCTCCTTGAATGGGGAGCATGCATGGGATCCGCACAAGCCCGAAGAGATGGTAAAAGGCGACGTCACACACATGCCATCGGCCAGCTTACAAAGGATTAGCGGTGACTCAACGTGACATTTCCCCACGATGCTGAAATATCAAATAGCACTGGCCAGTTAAAGGTGGAAAACAATCGTAAATGAAGTTGCCTAACACAGCTCCCACTGCGGACCAAGCATTTAGAGATCTCAGGAACAACCTGGACTCATTAAGTTGTTAATGAAGCTTTTTTTTTTTAATCCTGGGCAACGTAATATTTTACAACTCACAACTTGCACTACGCCCCAATGTCATTTCATCCCCAGAACAACCCCTTGAGGTACACGGAAGAGACATAACGAATAGCTAATGCCATTTTACAGGTGAGGGAGCTGAAGCCCAAAGACGCACTTGGCCTTCACGAAAGCCTTACTAGGACTGAGGCTCTAGTTCAGGTCTCCTGCCTAAGAGAACCAGGGAAGCAGTCATCGCTGTGTCACTTGTCTTTACACCCTGCCGACAGCCAAAAAGATGTTGAGGTAGCCTGCGATACCAGGCATATCCATGCTGAGCGCTTGAAAATCAAAGAGAGAAGAAAATCCATTCGGTGGGTGATACGGGGTTTGGGGTGGAGGGGTGGGCTTGAACACCAATGACTGATTTTGAGGCCAAAAATATGTAAAAGAAAAAGGAGATTCATAGAGCATCATAACCTTAAAAAAAAAAAAAAAAAGAAAGAAAGAAAGAAAGAAAGAAAGGGAAACACCATCAGTCCTTGAAAGCAGGGGAACCAGGCTCCCTGTTTGGGCCCGTGGGTGCAAGAACAAGAAAGGACGGCTTTGAAATGCAGAGTCCGAGCTCCAACATGTCTAACCACAGGCAGTCCATCCCACGGGAGACTCCTTTGCCTTGACTCCACATAGAGATTCAGCCAGCTATGAATGAAATGGTCATCTCAACACAGAAAAAGCATTAGCTGCTTACGTTTCGGAGAGAATGTCAATACATCGTAAGAAAGCCCCATGAAGATCCCACTGAGTTTCTGGAGGCCCCTCAAAATAAAATCACGTGCAGCATATAACAAAGTGCTTTTTTTTTTTAATTAGGAAAGGATGCACACTGAAAAAAAGGACAAAACAACTACTGACTTAAGTGAAAATTCTAATTCAGTGACATTGCTACCAGATGGCTTACCCTATTTTTAATCCCTGCAATCATCATAAGAATAGAGAAAACTACGTGTCCTTTCTACAAGCAGACATGTGGCTTTCAGGAAATCAAGCACACCAAAGTCCCATCTTACTAAACAGAGAAATTGGAGAGGAGAGTCATCCTTTAAAGAGCTGATTACTATATTCCTTAGAATTGGAGTTTCCTTATAGGCCGTGTAACATACAATTTTTTGCAAGCAACGATTTTCAACTGTGCTTTAAGCCATCATACAAAGTCTCACACACACACACACACACACACACACACACACCCCTACTTGAGGCACTCTCCAAATTCCACTTATTTCAGACTCCCCAAATTAAAATCTTGTGAAAGACGGGGACATCCAGAAGCCCACAGTTGGTCGCCTTCATACGACACTCAAGCGTTCAACGAAAGGCTCCAGACCACAGTCCTGCACCCAATTTTGATACAATGCAGATGTTGCAAGGATAGCATAATCATAACGAATAGGCAAGACAACCTCGGAATGCTGCTTCAGTCTCCGGCACACACTCCTGTCCCTAAATCTGAGACGAAGTCTACGCCCACGCACCTAAACTTCTTGAAGAAAAAGAACTTCCACTTTCCAATCTGTATTTTCAAAGCTCTCCATTACTTACACACTCCTGCTACACGAGCGTTCCTCTGCTGTTTGGTTAAAAGAATGAAAGGTTTCGGGCTAAGAAGATAGATACACACACACACACACACACACACACACACACGGTGTGAAGGTGTGTGAAGGTGAAAGGTGAAGAAAGTGAAGCCCAGAAGGGGTAGCTTTGCGCGAACAACAGTAACTTGATTCTGGAGCTGGAACTGGAGCCAATGAATGCTGATAAAGTACTCTATACTCAACTGTGCAGCAGACGCTAGGACGGAATGACAGCTACTACTCTACAAAGCCTCTGGAGAGTTGACCAACTGCAGAATGGTGAAGAAATAAATCCCACGCACCATCTGGAACCATGGCATAGGGAAAAAAAAAACAACCCTCCCATGTAAACATGCCTCTTCTCAGCTCCGGATACAAACTATGCCCATCTCTGTCAGAGCGCTTGCCCCTCTATTACAGTTACTCACTCTGTCCTCAAAGACCGGAGCTCTAGAGGGCAGGACATAAGATTTCAGGGAAGGCTTCCAAGGGGAGGAGTCATGCAAAGGGACCGCTAAGAATGGGTAAGAGGAGCTAGAAGGACAGCAGCTGCGGGTGGCGGAGATGGGAAGAGCTGAACACAGAGAAGGGTCTGCATGCTAAGTTTGGACCGTATAAAAAGCAAAACACTATTATGGCTTTTTTGTCCGGTACTGCTGTTAGCCATACACCATCCTGTTCACAAAGAACTTCACCTGGGATGTCAGAACTACTTCTGCCTGTGCCTCAGGCTTCTGTCTTGGACGAGAACAAAACACTCCTAAAAGGAAAAGACTGCCTCATTCAACTTTGCCTCCTCTGGGGTAGAGAATCATCCCTGGGACATATAGGTGTTTCCCCTTTCCTCAAGTGGCTGAAAGACACCGAGCCTGCAGGGCAGCAGCAAGTCTCACATCAGGCTGAAATCCGTGCACTACCGCACCCTCCGGACCCCTTTGTCAGGTTGACCTCTAACTGTAACAGCCTTCACCTCATTCTCTGCCTGTGGATTCTCCTTCAAATGCATTTTCCAGCCCGCCAGATTCTTGCCAGCGTTTCCTCCACTCTCCAGGCGCAGAGCGCTGCAAAGTTAAATCTGGCTTTAAAGATTTTTTTTTCTTCCCAGTCCTAACAGAAGAAATCAGGAAGCGCAGGGCAGAGGGGCTCAGCTCCCTCCAATCAGAGCCGGCTCCCGCACTGGAGCAGGAAATGGGGCGGCCTGATGCATGGTCCCCAGGCCAGTGACAGCCCTGCCAGCAATCCCCCAGGACCCTGCAGCGGAGAGGGGTGGGTTCCCGGAGAAGGACAGCCCTGAGATGCGGCTTCCCTTTCTGCTCATTTGGCAAAAAACCAAAACAAAACAAAAAACAATGAAGGAACGAGCCAGCTGTCCTACCCAGGCCAACTGCGCCCCTATGCACAACCCCGCTACACCCTGCCAGGCTCAACTACCCGCACAGGACCCTCTCACCATACAGAGGGCCACATGCCTGGCCGCTAGGCCAGGGGAGGGGGGCAGATGGTGGTGGGATTACATCCCTATAAGCCCCGAGATGCGGGAGGTAGGGTGGCCAGGACACCAGGAGCACCGGTCCACGTAGGGCCACGGTTGGCAACACATTCATTTAACGGATCATGGGGTTGGGGAGGGAAAGAAAGAGCCTCTCACTCTCAGGGTGACCAGGACGCAGTCATCCTCAATAAGACACAGTAACCTGGTCACACCCTGGGGGTAAGGGTCTGGTAAGGGTCTCTCCCACTCACAGGCGGTCTGGGATTCTCCACCAGCATGCGCCCACGCAGAGCTACCTTCACAGAACCAGCCACACCATCAGGGGAGCGGGGACGGAGACAGGCCCCCGCTCTGAGTGACCCGAAGCCCTGCGCGCGCATTCACGCGCGAGTCCACAGAGGGTCGCGGCGGTCGCGGAGCCCCCTCGGTGACCCCCCCAAGGCGGAGACAATGCCCGGGCGCCCGGATGCGCGGCGACGGCCGGGTCAGTCCTGGTCCCTATCCTACTAGCGCTCAGGGCGGCGGCCGCCACCTCTGGCAGCGACCCCGCGGTGGCCCTGCTTGGCCCTGCCACACCCGGCCCTGGGACCCCCGCCGCCCCCGGATCCCCGCCGCCTGGGACTCTGTCCTGTCCCCGGACCTCCACCTTGCCCCGAAACCCCAGTGGGGTCCGCGGACCCCCAGCCGGCTGAGAACCTCGCCCAACGCGGGACCCTCGCCGGGCCCGGGGCTCCTGCCACCTGGGCCCTCCGCCAGGTCCAGCTCGGCCGCTCGGCCCCAGGACCCCCGTCCAGCTCCTGGACCCCCACCTGCCCCAGGACCCCCGTCCAGCCCCGGGACCCCCACCGGCCCCGGAACCCTACCCGTCCCGGGAGCCCCGTCCAGTCCCTGGACCCACACAGGTGCTGGCCCTTCGCCCGCCCCGGTCCGCGTCCGGCCCCAAGCACCCCGTCCGGCCCCTGGACCCACACCCGACACAGTCCGGCCGGGCCCCGTCGCCTCACCTCAGGCCACCGCCTGGACGGCACTCGCTCCGGGCCGAACGAAACAGAGCCGAGCAGCCGGAGGAGCCGCGGCCGCCGCAACAATGGAGCCCCGGGGCGGGGCCGTCTCCGCCGCCGCCTCAGCCCGACTCCGGCTCGGGCTCCGGCTCGGGCTCCGAGCAGAGCAGCAGCCGGCGCCAGGCTGCGGCCGGGCTGGAGCAGCGCGCAGGCGCATACGCCCCGCCCGCCCCCTTTCGCTCCGCCCCCGGCGGCGCCCCGCGCTCGGGGCCCGCCCCCCGACCAATGAGGAGGGAGCCTCGCGCAGTGGGCGGGGCAGGGGGAAACAAAGGAGGGGGCGGGGCCTCTCCGGGGCGGGGCTGCGGGACACCCAGCGGCCGAGTTCGCGGCCCAACCCCGGAGGGCCCAGAATACTGTCCACTCGGAATCGGCTCAGCAGGCTGTGCTCACCACAGACCCCAAACCCATGTTTGTAGGGTTGGCCTGCATTAGAGAAAAGGAAACTGAGGCCCAAGGAGCGAGATCACCCACCGCCCCAAGTCACAGAGTCCCCCCAAACATTTCCGCAGCACAGGGGATATGCGTAGGGGTGGCACTTGGAGGCTTAGAGGCACACTTGGCCCTTCCCCGCAGAACCCGAGATTTCTCGGGGTTACTATAACGCATGATAAAAGAACCAGGGGCCAAGCTGTCGTCCTGTCCCACCTCAAAGCCTCTGTGGTTTTGCTATTTTGCACCGAAATGTCCTTCTTTCACCTCCTGTCAATATTCAAGTGTATGAATATGTGTAGCATGTGTAACATGTATTCAAGTGTGGATCATCTTGAAAACCTCGGTCCTCGTGGTATTTTATCTTTCAGCATCATCTGACACACATTCTGGGTTTCCCTCTACCTCGACAGCTGCTCCTGGAGTCTCCAGGACCCATCCCCTGTTCTGCCCAACCTCTACATCTTGGGGCGCTAGGGTAGCCCATGGCTCGGGCCAGATGCCCTTCCTTCTGCCATGAACTCTCTCTCTCTCTTTATTTTTTTAACTTGGTCTTTTTAAAAATAATTTATTTTATTCTATTTTTTCAGTGTTCCAAGATTCATTGTTTATACACCACACCCAGTGCTCCATGCAATAGTGCCCTCCTTAATACCCACCACCAGGATCACCCATCCACCCCCACCCTCCCTTCCAAAACCCTCAGTCTGTTTCTCTTAACCAGGAAATCTCATGCTCTTCCAGGCTGCATGCTGTGGCGATCGCCAGGCCTCCATCTCCAACCCTGCTTGACCTCTCCCAGATCCCCATCTGGAAACCCACCAGGCATCTCTAAATTCTCGTGGCCAACACAAGGGCTTTATTCAATACTACCCAGCTTCTATGCATTCTTCCTGTTCTCAGTAAATGGCCTCCATCCACACAGTTGCTCAGGCTAAAATCTGAAATCCTTCCTTGGGTGTCTTACATCCCTTGTTCCCTGGGCAAGCCCTCTCTGCATTCCCCGCTCCTTCCCAGAACCAGCTGGGGTTTCCTGTTGAAGTGGTTCCCCACCACCATCCTCAGTGAACTGTGACCTCTCCAGGACAAGGCAGAACTCTGACTTATTTCTGTGCCCAGAACAGAGCCTGGGGTCCTTAAGGTACTCAAGGGATGGAGATAGAATAGATGGGTGGGTAAATAGATAAGGTCCCATCTCCCTGTATGTACGGACACACACGCACACACGCACACACACACCCCGCACTGAAAGCCTGACTCCGAAACAGATCTGCCAAAAGAAGTCTTCCATGAATATAAGAAACTTGGCTCCTCCTCTCCAGCCAGGGCCCCACTGTGCTTTGGGGATGTCTTCAGAGAATAGGAAGACGCCATCCCAGGGAGTATAGTACTTACTAGTAAGGATGGTCACTCCAGGCGGCAGACCGCTCCCACTCACCCTTCCAGCCTCTCCCTAAATGTCACTTTCCCCAGGAAGGCTTTGTAGCCACCCCTACACCAAGCAGAGCCTGTGACAGACCCACCATCAAGAAGCTAGGCCCCCTAACATACAAGCCCACAGATATAAATTCAGGCATCAACCGGAATGAGCTTGGGAGTGGATTCTTCCCCAAACAAGGGAGGGTGCAGCCCGGCCAATGGGTTGAGTGAAACCTGAGCAAAGGACCCTGCTAAAATGTAATGCAGAACATGAATTAAGACGTGTGCATTGGGGCGCCTGGGTGGCTCAGTGGTTAAGCCTCTGCCTTCAGCTCAGGTCGTGATCCTGGAGTGCCGGAATCGAGCCCCGTATCTGGCTGCCTGCTCAGCGGGAAGCCTGCCCCTCCCTCTCTCACTCCCCCTGCTCGTGTTCCCTCTCTGGCTGTGTTTCTCCTTGTCAAATAAATAAAATCTTAAAAATAAAACAAAAAAAACATGTGCATTGTATTAAATTCTTACATCTGGCGTTATGAAACAATAAAAACTAATACCGGGTCACTTCCCCAAAACACACACTCACAGCACCCCGTATGTCTTTCTGCCACTCATCACAGTTGCATGTGTTTGTTTAGACCCCTCCCTTGCCACTCGCCCGGGAAGCCCGAGAGAATAGAACGGAGTGTGTCTTGCTTCCCTGTGCTCCAAATGCCCCACACGGCTCTGTTCCAGGGCTTTCGGCAGGAGATAGACCGATCAGTCCACTTGTCTGCTGGCCCTACGGTCCTTCCCAGGCCCTTCTCCCTGGCCATATGCCATTCTATAGACCTGAATAGTATCTCGTCTTTCTGGCCTCCCTCACAGCCTGCGGTGGCCACGTGATATCATCCTCGCTAGTGAGATGTAGTGGAAGTCGGCTGAGAGGTTTCTAACAGTGGTGCCCTCCAGCCACTTTGGACCAGAACTCGGGAGCTGATTTTTCATTGTGCAAGAGTTTTGCAAAGTCACTTCTTAAACAAAATCAAATGATATATCTCAAAAATCAAATGATATAAACCTACAATTAGCGAGGATGTGGAGAAAGGGGAACCCTCCTACAGTGTTAGTAGGAATGCAAGCTGGTGCAGCCAATCTGGAAAACAATATAGAGGTTCCTCAAAAAGTTGAAAATAGAGTTAGCCTATAACCCAACAATTGCACTATTAAGGATTTACTCCAAAGATACAAGTGTAGTGATCCAAAAGGGCATGTGCACCCAAATGTTTATAGAGCAATGTCCACAACAGCCAGACTACGGAAAGAACCCAGATGTCCACCAACAGATGAATGGATAAAGAAGATGTGGTGTATATATATGTGGAATACTATGCAGTCATTATAAACAATGAAATCCTGCCATTTGCAACGACGTGGATGGAACCGGAGGCGATTATGCAGAGCAAAATAAGCCAATCAGAGAAAGACAATTATCATATTATCTCTCTTATATGAGGAATTTGAGAGGCTGGGCGGGAGGGTTGTTGGGGGATAGGGAGGGAAAAAATGAAACAAGATGGGACCGGGGAGGGAAACAAACCCTAAGAGATCCTTAATCTCAGGAAACAAACTGAGGGTTGCTGGGGGGTGGGGGGAGGGATAGGGTGGCTGGGTTATGGAAAAAATAAAAATTAATAAACGAAGAAAGAAAACCTTACAATTAAAAGTTATATTAAAAACAAAGAGGGGTGGGGTGCCTGGGTGGCTCAGTTGGTTAAGCGACTGCCTTCAGCTCAGGTCCTGATCCTGGAGACCCCGGATCGAGCCCCACATCGGGCTGCCTGCTCGGCGGGAAGCCTGCTTCTCCCTCTCTCACTCCCCCTGCTTGTGTTCCCTCTCTGGCTGTGTTTCTCTCTGTCAAATAAATAAATAAAATCTTAAAAAAAAAAAAACAAAAACAAAGAGGGAGCACCTGGATGGCTCAGTCATTAAGCGTCTGCCTTCCGCTCAGGTGATGATCCCCAGGTCCTGGGATCGAGTCCCACATTGGGTTCCCTGCTCAGCGGGAAGCCTGCTTCTCCCTCTCTCACTTCCCCTGCTTGTGTTTCCTCTGTCGCTGTATATCTCTCTGTGTTAAATAAATAAATAAAGTCTTTTTTTAAAAGATAAATAAATAGTCAAAATTCATTACTTGGTGGCTTACAACTTTCTGTCCTACTGAGGATTTTAGGTCCTCTGTAACTGTATGAGAGAAATGCCATATAATGTGTTCCCGGCCTCTCTTCCCATAGTTGCAGCTAACAACGTCCTGTTGGTAGCTTGAAATTCAATGTGGTAGGAGAGTTTATAGCACAGAAATTGGTAACAACTCTAGATCAGGACTTTCTTCCTTGCTCTTATCCCCCAGAAAGTTAATAATTGAAGATTTATCAGCATACCTTTAATTTCCAGAGAAGGCTTTCCCCTTCAGGAGAGGGAATCAGCACAGCTGATGTTGCCTTTCCTCAGCGGCAGAGATCATTACCTCGGAATGTGCATGTGATACCTGGATCCACAGCAGCCACTTTATAACCAGAAACAAAGTCAGAATCAGAGAGATTCAGACCCTTGCCCTCTTGAGCCACCGAATCAAGACAAGGGATCTCCTACCTCCAGATTCTCTATGAGGTAGGGAAAAAAACAAAATCTCTCATTGTGTAAGCCAGTGTTAGTCCATTTTTCTGTCACTTACAGAATTCCTAACAGACACATAGAGGTACTCAACAAATGTCTGTCACATGGAAAAACTCAGCCTAACTCTCCTTCCTCACCAGTGACCATCTATTTGGGGCCCACATTCACTGAAAAGTCACCAGCCAGTAGACCAGTCCAGGCAGAGTGCACAGCTCTGACTAGTAGAAAGGTTTTTCCCATATGAAAAATCAATGTTGGAACCTCTTGGCACCTCAGAAAATGAGCCCAGTACCTATTTGACCCCCCATTCCTTCTGATGTAAAGACAGCATTTATCCAATAGGAAAATAAATCGGCATTCATTGGCCCCAAAAGTGGACCGACAACTCTTTGTGGAAACTGGTCTGATACCATGAAGGGCTCCTTGATGAGGGCTGTGACCTGAGACCTCTTCCCAGACTCTTCCAGCGGCATGTCTCTCGATAATTATAGAGTAGTATATACCAAGGTAAGCTGCGTTTCCATGACACCTTGGACTCGGTCTTCCTAGATTCTGGGGCTAAGAGGGAGCGAAGACCAGCCATGGCAGCTGGGCCCAGCTTTGGAGGGGATGTCAGTTCAGCCATACAGCGACAGCCAACGGGCTCCTTCACCAGCCCCTGTGGCCATGCAACAGGTTACCCCCAAGCCCAGCAGCTTAAATGGGGGACATTTATCATCTCACGGTCTCTGCAGCCATCTAGCACGGCTTGACTGGGGGCCTCTACCTCCAGGTCGCCCACAGGGCTGCCATCCAACTGTTGGCTGAGGGCTGTGGTCTCACGGGAAGGCTTGGCTGGGGACACTCTGTCTCTAAGCTCACTCATATGGCTGTTTGCGGGCCCCTCTCCATGGCTCGCTGTGTCTATATGGCAGCTGACTTTTCAGAGCAAGGAAGGTAGAAGCCACAAGTGTTTTGAACCCCATACCACAGATGCTGAAAACCAACAGTTTGAAAATAATCTTGAAAGCAGTCATAGAGGGGCGCCTGGGGGGCTCAGTCGGTGAAGCGTCTGCCTTCGGCTAAGTCATGATCCTGGAGTCCTGGGATCGAGCCCCACATCAGGCTCCCTGCTCGGCGGGGAGTCTGCTTCTCCCTCTCTCCCCCTGTTCCTTCTCTCTCTCTCACTCTCACTCTCTCAAATAAATAAAATCTGTCTTAAAAATTTGAAAACTGATTTTAAAAAGTAGCCACATTAAACAAGCATCATACTCTGGTGAATAACAGTAAGAATTAGAGATGACTTCTTACCAGAAATAAGTGAAATCAGAAGACGACAAAACAATCTTATGATGTTGAAAGAAAAAGAAAGACATGTCAGTCCATCTCCTCTAAACCTACCAGCAGTTTCATTTGCCGGCCGGGGTCCCCACCCACCGCCAGCCTCCTCGACCACACACAGCCTGGTCCCGTGGGCCTCACCCTCTGCTCTGTCATTGACCCTCTCTCCTCTCCCCTGCCGCAACTCGGCCCCACCCTCCTGGCTCCCCTCCCTGTCCTGCCACCCTCCTCACTTGCCTCTGTCCTCCGTTTCTCCTCCGCCAGATTGGGGAAGGCCCCGTACTCGAAAACCCAGGGCTCTCCTGGGGCCATTCTGCTGTTTCTGCTCTGTCCTCTGCTCTGTCCCTGGGATGGCTCATATTCTGGGGAACCAGAAACATCCTAGCCTGGCACCTTCCCCTGGGCAGCACGTGGGCACCTCATCCATGACCTGCAACAGCTCGAACCCACCTCCCACACCCCAGCCCCGCTGTTCCTCTTAGGTGTCATCACTCATGAGTGTCGCCCTGCCACCCTCTCCCCCATCCTCCACCTCCAGCCACCAGGTCCTGCTGCCTCTCTTTCTGGAATCCACAGCGTCCTCCCTCCCCTAGCCTTTGCAGCTGGCCCCAGGATTATGGCAAAGGCACCCTTATGAGTCCCCCTCTCCCAGGCCCGGCCCCTCCAACCCCTCCTCCATGGATAACCCATGGCAAAGGGAGAAGGGCAGAGATAGTTCTTTAGGAGCAACCTTAGAATTTGTTTCCCAGAGAACAGCACATGGGTTGGTCTGGGACGCCAGTGGAAGGGTTACAGGTGGCGAGAGGGCATGGCTGGGTTGAGGGGCAGAGAAGCCAACAGAGCCATCCTGCTCTGAACAAGAATGGACTAGCAGGTGTGCTTGGGTGCTCCTGGAGAAGGTGGTGACCCAGGGCCCAGAAGCTGAGCTCTTGATTAGAAGGCAACTAAGGGCTGTCCCTTCGCAGAGCTGGGGAATGCGGGAGAAGTCATAGCTGGTCAGCATTGAAAGAGATAAAAATATAGATGGAATGGCCTTACCTCTTAAAAGCAATAGGAGATGTTTCCCCACTCCTCATGGTGCTGGGGGCCGTCTTTGGCCTTTGGGAGAGCATCTGAATCCCGCGAGTGACCATAAACCCCAACGGAAAGGCAGTCCTTTTAGCTACTGCTCTAGGGCAGAAAAACTCCTGGAGACATTTGAAAGGCTGCCAACCATTCAGTGCAGAGAAGGTAAGAAAGGATTCAGGTGGGCGAGAGGCACTGCTTGAGCAGCACTCTGGTCTCCAAAGCCTCGTAGGACTTGCGGGGATCGTCTCAACCTGAGGGCAATATTGGGGTGCAGGAAAGCCAGGTCCTGGCAGCCCGATGAGGGCCAGGACCTCAAGCCGGCAGGACACTGGGATGCATGCCAGGAGCCTGCCTGGAGCTGGTGGCCCAGGACAGCTCCAGAAAGAACCCTTGAGGGAGGGTGGGACAGATGGAGCCCAAGGCAGGAGGAGGTCCACGGGAGCTGTGATTTCAGACAGGAGAGAGGGTATGGCCGCTCCTCCCGCCGCCAGAGGGTCTCAAGAGAGAGCTGCAGGGCCCTGCAGACCACGGCTTCCTGCGGGCCCTCCAGAAAAAGCCATCAGGAGAGGAATAAAGTGTCTCCATAGGCTAGAGAGAGAAAGACCCTATCCCAGTGTTTCTGGGATAGGCCGTGGGGCTTGGACCGTGGGGTAGGGCCCCTGCCATACTGTAGGAGCAGGGGTGGTGACTCCCCCAACCTTCCGTGGCCCCGGATATCATTGCCAGACAGTGTGTGTACTCCTGGGTTGACTTTAAGAATAACACCTTCCTACCGTCTGTAGATGAGGTCGGGGCTAGGGGGGAAAGGCGGGCATCCCAGGAAGTAGACCCAGAACCCAGGACTGAGGACAAGCCATTTAAGTGGGAGGAGTTCCCACAGGAAGCACCAGGGCAGAGGAAGGAATGTCTGGGAAGGAAGGGAAGAGCCGGGGGTGTGTGCCTGAGCAGGCGGCCGCCGTGAGCAGCGGGGTCCAGTCCCAGTGGGGATGAGCTCAGAGTTGTCCCAATCAATGGGGAAGACCTGGGAAGCCTTACTGGCTGAGAACTGCCCCTGAAGCTGCTTTAACCCCCTGCCTGGACGTGGCCGCGTCTCTCCAGCAGAGGGGACAGGTAAAGTACGAGCTGATGGGGACAGTGTCCTAACCCAGGTCCCGCCAGGCTGCCGTGGAGCACAGAGAAGGGCGTGCACCCTGCCCCAGCTCCACCGGGCAGCTCCTGGAGCTTCCTGTCCTCTGACCTTGGCACGTACTGTGTTCTCGGCTTGCAGGGCTCCTTCCGTCTTTCCCGCCCTGACTCCCGCTCGCCGTTCTGGACTCAGCGCGCAGCGTAGAACACCGTCCCAGACACCCCACCTGCTCCTGGCTAGTCTCCTTCCCTCACTCTCCTAGAGCTCGCTACCCATTCTGCTGGGGTCCAGTCCCCCGACGGTCTTATATCAGTCAGAAGGACTGCGTAACAAGACAGCACAGACTGAGGGTTTCAACAACATTAATTTGTTCCTCACAGTTCTGGAAGCTGGGAAGCCCGCGATCATCTGCCAGTAAATTTGGTTTCTAGTGAGAGCTCTCCTCTTGGCTTGTAGATGCCTACCTCCTCGCTGTGCCCTCACGTGGCCTTTTAGGAAACTTTCTTCCTCTTCTTATAAGGCGCCAGTCCTATCAGATCAGGACCCTACCCTTACAACCTCATTTACCCAGTTACCTCCTTCTAGACCCCATCCCCAAATACAGTCACACTGGGGGTTAGGGTTTCCATGGATGGATTTGTGAGGAACACAATGCAGCCCATAATACACTTCCCCCATGTGTTTGTGAACAGTTCTTGAGGTCAGGGACGGTGTCTCTTTCATCTCTGTTTCGCCATGCGCAGCTCGGTAAATATCTGTGGGCAAACGAGGCTATCTGGATGGAGAAAAGAATGCTAACAGTTTGGGGATGGGGGGTCTTATCATGGAAGTCTTTGCAGAGAAGATAGTGTCTCTGCTGGGTATTGAAGGATGAATAGGAGTTTGCTAGACGGGGCATTCCAGGCAGAGGAAAGAGCCTTGGCCAAAGGTGGCGCTGAGCACAGGAGGGAAGTGGGAGGTGCTGCTCAGGAAACAAGGGTGATAGGGGAGGAGGAAGGAAGAGTCTGGGAGGGAGTTGGTGGCCAGGTGACGCCTGTGAAGGAGTCAGAGAGCAGCCACAGAGGACCCCCGGGAGGTCTCCAGGCGGGGGGCGGCATGGGAAAGGGTGGCTCCAGAGATTGCCATGGGCTCCTGAGCACAGGATGGGCCTGAAGAATGATGGAACACAGAGGAGCAGAGGCGGGAAGAGCTGTCAGAGGGCAGGGCTGCTAAAGGGGGCTCTCAGGAATGACCTTTAATGGAGGAATGTTCCTTGGACCGCAGGATTCAGACAGAAGAAAAGGGAATCTCTATTATTCATGAAACCAAGTTTGGGAACCACCTGGCAGCCTCTGGGGGCCACGAGGGTGGCTCTGATGTCCTTTCTTGTTAAATTTGCAGGAAGTGTGCTCGCGAGGGGGGTGCCCCTCCCAGGAGGGGCTGTGCTGGGTCCCTGGCTCCAGGGCTTCTTCCACCAGGAAGGTGGGGGTCAGGGAGGGGGAGACAACGGGGATGGGAACTAGTTCTGCAATGATCCAGATTTCCCTCACATAGTAGGTCAGCTTCCCGTCTGGAAGGCAGTCTGGGAACTAAGGACCAACCTGGGGTCAGCACAGTGTCCAGACGAGCCCCCGTCTCATGACCAAGTATTCCAACCACATGCCCCGGTCTCAGAGCACGGTGATAAAACCGTCAGCCCTCTCAGCTTGACAGGTGGCAGAGGAAAAGAGTCAACAGACAGAGGCTGGTGTGGGAACGGGGACAGCAGGTGGGCACGAGAAATCCTGGCACAGACAGGGAATAGATTTCCTACAGAGCCAGCAAAGGGATTGCGGGACGTGGACCTCTGAGCTGAACTGGGAAGGGAGAGAGGGGCCTCTCTTGGGAGGGAGGAAGGCCCTGTGCAGAAGCTTGAAACTTGCTGCCTTGGGGAACCCAAGAAAGGTCGCGTGACTGTGACATATGGACAGACCCCAGACCTCATGCAAAGCAGGGTGCTCTGAGTGGGGGTGCTGCTGTCGGCTGGGAACAGCCTGCTGGGGAGCTGCTGTGTCCATCCGGGGGGGGGGGGGAGGGCAGACTCAGTGTGGTCAGGCTGACCACGTGCCCCGGCTGCCTAGGATGGGCCAGGTGCATGCCTGCATCCCAGGAGCCACCTGGGTTCGAGTAGCAGCTTCCCATGGGAATGAGCCCATGACCGTGTCTGCGGAGCTGGAGAGAGGCCAAGCGGTGCGTGCGGTGGAACCAGGACTTCCGGGGGGCTGGGGGCTAAGAGAAGCGTGCCCATTTCTGACTTGCATAACGGAGGGATTCAGACAGTTGTGCCATTTACCAAGATGGGCAGATGGTGTATGTGCCAACTGGCTTTTGGGGGATACCCCAAAATTCACAAGAGTCATTGCGTTCACTGGGATGAGCTCAGAGGGGGTTATAGTCTAAATGCCTGTGTCCCCCAGATTCGTATATGGAAGCCCTGGCCCCCCATGCGATGGGGCCTCAGGGAGGCAATGAGGCCACGAGGGTGAGTCCCTTGTGCTGGGACTGGGCCTTTTTAGGTGGAATTGATGGATGAAAATCATCTCTATCCTCCAAGTGGGGACACAGCGAGAGGCAGGTGTCTGTAAGCCAGCAGCGGGCTGTCCCTAGAACCCAATCACGCCCGGCCCCTGGTCTTGGACTTCCAGACCCCTCAACTATGAGAAATCAATGTTTGCCGTTTAAGCCACCCAGTCAGTGGGATTCTTACTGGATTCCGAGCAGGCTAAAACAGATCAAGAAACACTGAATCCCAGAACGGCATGGGCGACCGTGGTGGGGGAGACCAGCAGGGCCCTCCCACGTGGGAGCCCTACGTGAATTTTCTTCCCTTTCTGAGCCCTGTGCTCCAGCCACAGCCAGCTGTGGACGTTTCCAGAACATGGGAGGCCACGTGCCACTCAGTGTGTCTGTCCCTACTGTTCCCTCAACCTGGAACGCCCTTCCCTTCCTTGGCTGCTGGGAAGGCTTCCTCATCCATCAAGACTTAAGTTGGGCACACTGACCTGGAAAGCCTCCCCTGCCCTCCGGGGTGTATCTGAGTTCTCCCCAGAGGGCAGCGGTCAGTCTTTATTTGCTGGTCTGGACTCCCCAGCCCGACGGGGAGCTGGCATCAGCTCCGATGCCCTTCTCTATCACTGGCATGTGGTGCTGGCTGGGGCGAGTTGCTGCCTCCTGAGAGGGGGGCATCCTATGGCGTCCCCCTGCAGGTGGAGATCCCGCCCCTAGCAGCAACCCCCCATGCCCTGTGCACTGTCCAGCGCCTCTGCTTTCCGCAGAAGCCTTCCCCTTCCCCAGGTTCCATCAGCAGAAGAGGACCCGTGCGCTAAGAAATGACACACGTCCATGAGAAGTGGTTTTCACCTTCACGAGTTAGAATACACCGTCCTTTATTTTTCCAGGCTCCCCTGGGAGCTGACAGGGCATTGCACTAATGGAAAAACGGGGGTTTCCAGTTGCACGGGGCTCAGATTGCTCAAGGGAAGGAAGTGCATTATGTGCCAGAAACGCGCCTCCCTGGCCGAGCCGGGCTGGTGGGAAGCCGGTGCGCAACGGGATGCGTGGGGCCGGAAGGCTCTGAGTCACGCTGACTCACAAACGGGACAGCCAGGACACAGAGAAGGACACAGCTCCACGGAAGACAGGGGGACAGACTTCAGGGACACCTTCCCCGTATTTTGGGAACCCCTCCACCCGCGTTACAAGCTCCAGCCCTACCTGGACCTAATCAGGGACACGGATGCCTATCAGCGGGGAGGGCGGGCAGCCTTCTGCGGCAGGACCCTGTGCTGACCTTGCAGAAGAGGGTGGCACCTCCCTCCTCCTCCCCCAGCAGCCAGGTGACTGCCTTGGGAGCACGTAGGGCGCACGAGGCTTCAACCCTGGGGGGCTATGCTTCACCGCAGGGAAGGCGGGCACAGCAAGGGCTATGTTGGGCATTAGGCTGGATGCATGGAAGTCCTTTATCCCGGAGCCTCGGCCATCAGAAGAGGATTTTTCTTTCTAAGACGCAGAGAGCAACAGTGAGGCGGACAGTGGTGGCTACCTTTATAGACGGCATTACGTGGGCATTACGTGGGCATTACGTGGGCTTTCCATGGGCGAGGGCTGCCCTTCAGGGCACGTGTGTGACAGGGGAAAAGAGAAAACACCACCACCAACAACAACAATGGAGAGAAAACCGACAAGGAGCCCTAGGTGTTAGGAACCCACCAAGAAGCTAAAACACACAGATCAGGACAGTGGAGAATAAGGCTGGAGACGCTCCTCTTGCGCGGGGTCCGTAAGAGGGAACTCTATATAGGTCATCTTGAGTTTAAGTAGGCTGTGCTCTTTAGTAAAATAAAACCTTCTGTGTTACTTTAAAGATATCATTTAGGCATCTAGGGGATGATTTGGGAGAAAAATGTGGGCGCTGGCAGGAGGCACCCCGTCAGGCTGACATTTATCCCTAAATCCAGACTCGTCACAAGCGGCTGCAAAAATCGTGCACCTGACTTCGTGCAGCCCTGGGCGCCCCGAGGCACCTCCCCTGGCCGGTCTGAGCCCAGGGTTGTGCCTCCCCGGGGCCGAGCCAGTGGGTCGGGGCGGGCAGGACTTGGGAGCTGGACACCCAACCATCCACGACTGCGTCAGCAACCGTCGCGGACCGACCTCTTCGAATCCCAAGTGCCCGGCACCTCTGTGCCCGCAGGGCCTAGTGTAGGGCTCGGGGCACTGCACAGGGGTCGGAAGGGTGGGCTGCACGCCGTGGCAATGCTCCTTGATCTCCGGGGACCACTATTTTGTAGCGTCTCCGTGACGCCAAGCAACAGCGGGGAAGGAGCCGTGCAAAGCAAGGCATCTGGGCTCTGAACCAGGGGCAGGGACATCGCTGGCGGAAACAGAGGTCGGACCTGCTCCAGGACCTCCTCCTGCCCCAGCCTCCAGCCCAGCCCTCTCCTGGGGCCCACCGCCCGCCCCCATGGACACAGAGAAGCCAGAGCCAGGTGTGATGGGTGGGGTTTTCGTGGTTGTCGCCGGGTGTCCCGGGGTCTGCCGCCGGGTGCGCGTGCGGTCACACACACTGGCGGGCAATCAAAACAGCAGGGCTTTCTTCTTGAGGTCATTCCTCTTCCAGAGGGCCAGGCGGTCGAACTCCTCCACGCTCATCCCAAACACCTCCTGGAAGTCCTCGGGCGACAGGTGCCTCTGCAAACCGACAGACAGGGGCAGTTAGCAGGTCTGCAACGGGCGCTGCCGGGCCAGCTCGTGCTGAGGGCCTGTCCGGAGGCAGGATCAGTGTCCGGGAGGCTGCGGGCCCTGCCCGCCCCCCACGTGCCCTATGAGGCCCTCTGGCTCCCTGCGTTCCCTCTGCATCCCGGCTGTTCTCACGCCGCAGTGCTCATCATCGAAACTAGAGAAAGAGACAAGCTTCGGGGCCCGAGCAAGCAGAACTCAAACGGGGACCTGTGCACCCACGTTCACGGCAGAATTATTCCCAGGGACCAAAACACAGAAGAAACCCAGCTTCCTGAGAGGGGTCTGTTGACACGGAGTAGGGCGTGTTTCAGCCCCGAGAAGTAGTGAAGGCCTGACGCACACAGCAATGCGGAGAGGACGTGCAGCAGGAGGTCCGGAGAGGGAGGCTGGACACAGACAGCCCCCGAGCCTGTGATCCAGTTTCTGCAAAGCATCCAGAAAGGGACCAATCCGTAGGGACCAAGAACAGAGAAGTGGCTGCCAGGGGCTGGGGACAGACAGGAGTGGGGAGCGACTGCTCAAGGGGACAGCATTTCCTTTCCAGGGGATGAAAACATTCTGGAACTCAATCAAGGAGGCAGATGAACAACCTGCGAATATGCTAAAGGCCCCTGGCTTCTAGCGGGGAATTTTATGGGAATTTTATAATGAAAGGGAGCGATTCTTGCCACCCCTGCCCCCTAGTGTGGTTTCCTTGACTTTAAAACAAAACTACTCATCCTAAGGTCGTGATGGTCGGAGGTGAAAGCATTCAGTGAGCCATGAAAAGCGTGAACGCCATCCCGACCGCTCGCGCCTTCACGAAGTCCCCACATCTTGGGGCAGGCAGGGGGGTTAGAGCCGGTTGTCCGTGGGATCCGGAGGGGCGAGGGCAGGATGGCCTTCGGTCTTGTGTGACGCACGGAAGGGCCTCCTAGTTAAATCTGGGCCCAGAGTACTCGGTGCATGTGCCTGCACACACACACACACACACACACACATGCTCACACACACACATGCTCAGACACACACATGGACACACACACACATATACTCAGACACACACACACAGACACATGTACACACATATACTCAGGCACACACATGGACACACACGGACACACATATACTCAGACACACACAGAGAAACACACAGACACACATGGATACACATATACTCAGACACACACATGGACACACACAGACACACATATACTTAGACACAAGCACACAGACACACGGACACACGGATACTCAGACACACACACGGACACACAGACACACGTATACTCAGACACACATCGGACACATGGACACACC
>PITA01023972.1:0-10572 GCA_004023965.1 Spilogale gracilis
CCCCCCCCCCCCGAGATTCTGTGACCTTTGTCGGACAGCCCGGCTCACATTGTCCCTAATGAGGATAATGGTACTCACCCTGCTTTCAGAATAAATGAGATAATTTTTTTTTAAGAATTCGGTGGCTGCTCAGTACTAATTATTATTATTCTAAGCAATCCTCAGAATAAACCTTTTGATACAAGCGATCTGGAGGCGGCAGAGAGCTCAGGGAACAAAGAGGCAGATGTGAGGGTTTTTCTTAGCAGCGAGGACAGAGTCAGAGGCACTGTGTGGCTCTTCACATTTTTAAACTTTTTCTCTGACAAAAGATCATACTTGAAGGGGCTGCAGTTTCTTTGTTGTTATTTATACCTAAACAGAAAGGGGGGCAAAAAAGGCAGACTTCTCCAGCTTGATGCCATACTGGGTTCAGGATTTCAGATACCTCCCACTTGGCCCATGCTGAACTTACTCATGAAATTATATGTTTAGTCCGTGCAATTAAACATTCTCTGTCGGGGACAGAGCTGGGAGCGTGAGCTCATCGCTTCAGGCTAGCCCCTGACCATGACCTAGGCGCCTCAACACTAGTACTTCCGAGCCTCACCAACAGTGGGCGCTGGCAGGCTGGCTGCGCTGACTGCCCTGGACTTAAGCCCTAGCTTCAGGGCGTGTCCTTCTCGCAAGAACCACCGGCTCCAAAGAGAATAGACTTCAGATGACCCAGCTCTCATTAACTCAACATTCAGCTGTGCTGGTTCACTCCCTTCGCCCTCCCGGTGCAGAACAGATTATAATCACCAGCCCAGTCCCACTCATTATGGGCTTCAGACGCTTGTTATAATGTCCCTTCATTGCTGCCCTTTAGATTTCTGCTGCCTTGCAAAAGTGCACTGACTAAATCAACAATGCATGGTGGTGGGAACAATGGAACGTTATGTAGAAAGACTTCGTGTTACACAATCTGGGGAAAGCACGTACATCTGCAGCCACGTAAGCATGCCTAAAAAATAAACACACACCGGTAATTCTACCATGCTGTCTTTAAATCCTTCTACAGTTTCTCAAAGCATCCGCCTACCATTCTCATCCAGATAGGTCAGCAGAATGAAGCTCGATTCTGTTCCCTCTAGGGCGTAATCCAAGGGGATATTTCCATTAACATCCTGGAGAAGGACGTTGGCTCCAGCCTGTAAACGAAAAAGAACAAATAGAACATGATGTGTACTGTTAGCAAAGAAAGCGGATCAAAATTTTCACTCCGTGGGGCGCCTGGGTGGCTCAGTCAGTGTCTGCCTTCAGCTCAGGTCATCATCCCAGAGTCCTGGGATCGAGCCCTACTCCGGGCTCCCTGCTCGGTGGGAAGCCTGCTTCTCCCTCTCTTGCTGTGTCTCTCTTTGTCAAATAAATAAATAAAATCTTAAAACAAAACAAAACAACTTTCACTTTCAGGTAATTCAGGAAACAGGTCCAGAGAAGTCTGTATTCAATACAGCCCTGGAGAAGTGAGTAGGAAACCATAATTACGCTGCAAGGTAAATACAGTAATTACTTTCTGAAAAGCTCCAAAAGGATTAAAACCATTCAGTTGACCTCTGCAAGGTCGTAGTCCCGACTACTTCTCCCCAGCACTCTCACCAAACCCCAAATACACCAGCTCATGACTGAGGGGCCATCCCCACCTCTGCGTCGGCTGCCTTGTTTCTAAAACAGCAGAAACTCCCGTGCCTTCAGAGAGGCTCCGTGGACAGCTTTTCTATGAATTTTGACCCATCTTCCCCAAACTGTCCTATAAGCGCCGCAAGCCCCTTGCTCTCTGCGGAAGGCATTCTCACACTCCTGTGTTTTAATAAAGGCTTGAACTAGTGGCTTCTGGCTGTCTCTTTTTCCCCCTCCTTCCAGAAACTATTTTCTGAAAATAGAACAAGTGTAGATCTCAATAGATGAAGTATACTAAGTGTGGCCATGATACATCATTTAGCTTCAAAGTCCATTCGTCAGGTGCTTCCAAGGATGCCCGCCCCACCCCCAATGCCCCCATGCCCCCCGCTCCCACCCCCCTTCCCCTTGCCGCCCATCCCAGATGAAATACAAGACAGATGTATTTCCCCTTTGAAAAAAATCTGCTCACTATAAATCTTTAACGAGCTCCATAAAATTTATCAGGCATGGCTTACATCTTTTGTCCAAGGGCATGGCATGAACACGTCCCCATTGACCAAGGCTCCCCGTTCGCCTCGCGAGTCACAGCACTCAGGTCAAGGAAAGGAAAGTCCTCCCTTACTCCCTTTACTGGATACAATTTTGTGCTGCGATGTTACTGATGTTACTCAAGTTCATATACTGTCCGAATTCCGAACGTTACATAAAGAGGTGTGTGCCATTCATAATCGAGTACACTGAAATGGGGGATTTTTGCCTTCTGTTATTCTAGATCTGTATCAAACACACAGCTTTTCCCATGCAAGTCCACGCAGCGTCTCCAAAGGACCGCTCTAAATATCCTGTGAAGACAGAACCAAAAGTAGACACAAGTGGCAGAACCATGTGTCTCTTTTGTCTTCCCCACGGAGGACTGTGCCACTCACCTCGGCACCCAGAGGATGCGCCACATTCGATTTTCTATGCTCATATAAAGATACTCTTGTATTTGAACAAGTTAAGGTCTATAAAGCAGATTTTCACTTGGCTAAGGAAGCATGTAAGTTTAAGGCCCTTAAGACTTCAAACGATCTTCTTGGTGCATTTAATTTTTTTAAGCTATTCAGAGTTTGAAAAGTAGTTACGTGAGGCAATATTGTTAAGCAGACTTTGCTAATGAGTTGTCTCCTTTAGTGTCCAACCAGGAGAGTAAGATTTTGCATACCTACTCAAATATCAATGGTTAATGAACCAATTAAGAGAGAGAACTGCAGGGTATCCTTGTCAGTTTCGATCCTCATAAGCAGAAGTCAATCAAGTCATTCTCTTTTCCCCCTGGCTGGCATCTTATCTCTGCCAAACATCTGGATACAAGGCAACAGTGAATATAACCAAGAGTCATGTATTATCAATAACAACAAAAAGAAATAGGAGGGCAGCCTGGTGCTGAGGGAATGGTGCGTTCGGAGAGAGGACTGGTCTCTCTCTAAGGGGTAATGAGGCTCTTTCAAAACAAGTCTGAGGCTGACACCTGCGGCTCACTATTTTAGCTGGGCTCCTTCCTGCAATTCCAACCCCTTCATCACTCACCGGGCAGTGCTGTTCAATCACCCGGTGTTCTCCCCAGTGCAGAAGGTAGTCTTCCAGGGAGGGGGGGACTTCCCTCATCAAAGATCACAGCTTACTCCCCTGGATACTATAGTGCCTGGCCCGTGTTAGGCACTAAAAAAGGTTTACTAAGGGTGGGGAGAGGCAAAAACTGAACTTAGACTAATTATTAAAAATTAAAGCAGAGAACTATAATTTTCATAATTTTAAACTAAATTTCCTGACCTTTATTTTAAGGGTGCACAAATAAAATTACAAAAATTGCTATATGCATACTTATATTTCCTGCCTTTGCTCTTTCACATGGATATTTGAGACCCAACCTTCCCCTTCCTCTATCCTTTGCACGTTCCTTCCTTCCTTCCTTCCTTCCTTCCTTCCTTCCTTCCTTCCTTCCTTCCATTTTTCCCTTCCCTCCCTCTCTCCAGTTCCCTCTCCCTCTCCTTCTCCTCCTCTTCTTTCTTCCACCACTGGACAGGGTAGGAGTACTCCACCTCTGGGGGGTCCTTGTGCTAGGCCTCCTCCACCCTGACCATTTGGTCTTGGGAGAGGCCCCCAGACAGGCTGAGCCTTGTGCAGGAAGAACACTGGTCCTCAAGGATCTCCTGAAAAGCTGGCTATCTGAAATTACACTCCTGAAACTGTAAAGCTATTAAAGAAAACAAAAATGGAAGGGTGCCTGTGTGGCTCAGAGGGTTAAAGCCTCTGCCTTTGGACCAGGTCATGATCTCAGGGTCCTGGGATCGAGGCCCACGTCGGGCTCTCTGCTCAGTGGGGAGCCTGCTTCCTCCTCTCCCTCTGCCTGCCTCTCTGCCTACCTGTGATCTCTCTCTGCTAAATAAATAAAATCTTTAATTTTTTTTTTTAAAAGAAAACAAAAATGGAAAAAACCACCATTGATAAGGTTCACAACTGGTCACCATTCTTAGCGCGACTGGCTCAAGAGGTAATTCGTAATTTCAGTTGTGAATGGATCCCACGAGGACTGAGGGGCTGAGGACTTGCAAAGTAAGCCTTCTCCTCAAAATGTCAGAGACCTGCCTTCATACCATCAGGATGGTCCAATTTCCAGCGTACAGGAAAGAAATGGCCCACAGGTTTGGGAATTACTGACATTTATAACATCGTGTCAGTACTTATTTTGTTAAATACTTTGAGCTACTCAGTAATATAAGATAAATTTTCTCAATTTTGCAAAGTGGGAGCCAATAAATGATTGATAAAAATATCTCCTTAGCATTGTCCCTTTTTAATATGAAATTTGAAAAATTATAAAAAATATATGTATTCTATTTTTTTCTCCTCCAGACACGATATTCTTAAATACTTCTTAAAAAAAATTCTTGGGGCGCCTGGGTGGCTCAGTGGGTTAAGCGACTGCCTTCGGCTCGGGTCATGATCCTGGAGACCCGGGATCGAGCCCCACATCGGGCTCCCTGCTCGGCGGGAAGCCTGCTTCTCCCTCTCTCACTCCCCCTGCTTGTGTTCCCTCTCTGGCTGTGTTTCTCTCTGTCAAATAAATAAAATCTTTAAAAAAAAATTAATTTTACATTTCAAATTTCATTCCACAGATGCTAAGAGTCCCCTAAATGGTTTTTCAGCGCCGCGTATCAGAGCTGGGGAAGAGTGCCCTGAACTGTGCCACGTGTTAATTACAGAGCTTCTGTGGACACGAGGCTCACTATTTTCAGTAGAGAATGTGGGTGTCGACGGCAAACGTGAACTTTCACTTCCCCGTGTGTCGGTGTGCATATCACCGCGCACACCCCGGCTTCGTTCCCGGGCAGGAGAAGCAGGCTACGGCGAGGGCTGGGGCCAGCGCTTCAAACACGGGACGACGTGTGTCCAAGGTTGTACCTACTCTATTACAAGAACAGCTGTCGAAGCCATTGCAACACCTTTTCCGAAGCTTAAACAAGATTTTAAAATAACTGAATGCTGTACTTCATCAAAACAGACGGCTTAAGAACGGGCTGTGTACAAAGGATAAGAGGGCAGGCACTAATACCTTCTCACTTATCCCCAGAGCCTGTGAGCACCCCAAGCCCTGGGAGGCATGTGTGTGCATGCAGGTGTGTGTGTGTGCAAAACATTTTCCTAGCTCCAGACTCCTACACCTAATCACCGGGTGTCAGATTTCTTATACTGACAGTCATCGCTATCCGTTGTCTTGCGCAAAGAAGAACTTCTACGTTAAGAAAAACCTGCATTAGTGAGAACAGCTCAATCAGAACGCTGTCCTTGCACAATACAGACTGTGGGCCAGTCCTTCAGTTTGGCCTCAGGACAACCCACCACGTCGTGAGGGGTATTCATCAGGGAAACGAAAGTATTCGATGTTCTCTACGCAAAATCCCACTCCTCAAATACTTCCTTCAGTTGGGGACTGGACAGTTCCTATGGGAAGCCCGGGGCACATTTTCTGTAAGAAAGGCCACCCGAACTCCAGTCTGTCCTAAGGTACGGTCCTTGGTACTGGAAATGGAACTCAAACAGATCACCCCCACCCGCCGGGTAAGAAGCTCCCTTACTGCCTATCAGATGACTTGTGAGCCCATAGGTGCGCCTTCCCTGTAAGTAGACATTGCATTGGTTGCTTTATGTGACAATTTAATGTCAGCGAATACGCCTGCCGAGGCTTTCATTCAGCAATAATTCTCTAACACGTTAACACTGGAATTTTAAGGAGAGAGCTAACGCTTTCTGGTAACTGTATTTTGGCATAATTTCAAGTTTAATTAAAGTTGCAAGAACAGGACGAAGAGCTCCTGTTTACCTTTTGGGGGTTGAATGGCACCCCCCTGCCCCACACCCGCAGAAAGAAACACGGGAGTTCAAACCTCTAGTAGCTGTGAAGGTGGACGTATTCAGAAATGGGATGGGTGCAGACATAATTAGGTGACTAAGATGAGGAGCCTTGGGGACACACACACACACAGGGAAGGTGGCCACGTGAACACAGATGTAGAAATGGGAGTCATGCAGCCACCAGCCAAAGAATGCCAGGTGGCCCAGGAGCTGGACGAGATAAGGAAGGGGCCTCTTCTAGAAGCTACAGAGCTGGCACGGCCCTGCTCACACCTTTTTCAGACTCCTAGCCTCCAGAACTATGAGATAATACATTTCTGTTGCTTTAAGCCCTTTAGTTTGTGGTATTTTATTATAGGAACCCTAGGAAACTTATACTCTGCCCTTTACCCAAATTCACCAATTTAGACATCCCCATTTCTGCAGTCTCTCTTTATTTTTCCTGAATCTCTTTTTTTAAAAGACTTATTTATTTAAGAGAGAGACAGACAGAGACAGAGACAGAGAGAGGGAAGGAAGGAAAGGGAGCGCATGCGTGCACAAGAGCAGGGGGAGGGGCAGAGGGAGAGGGAGAGACAGAATCCCAAGCAGACCCTGAGCTGAGTGTGGAGCCTGACAAGGGGCTGGATCCCACGACCTTGAGATCATGACCTGAACCAAAACCAAGAGTCAGATGCTTAACTGCCTGAGCCACACAGGTGTCCCTCCTGAATCTCTTCAAAATGAATCACAGGCACCAAGTCCCTTTACTCCTAATATTTTAGTATGTATTTCATAAGAATAGGGTAATTCTTGTGCATAAATGTTATCCCATCAGAACATACGGGTGTCTTTTTTTTCAATCCTCTCCAATTTGGAACAGCCGCTGCCTTTTCAAGGTCTTCTCTCCTATGTCCACACAAGAAGGTTTTCGGCAGGCAAATCACAGAGGGGATGGCACGTTCGTCCCACTGTACTCTATCAGACAACTACGGGACGTCCCCTGGTCCCATCACTGATGACACTGATGACGAACCTTGATTGTTGGCAGAGGTGGGCTCAGACAGGAACCCCAGTGAGGAACCCACGAGTGCACGCTTATCTCAAAATACATGTGAATATAGCCAAATCGAAGGGAGAAGAAAAGTCTCTTCCTTACAACGGAATGCCAACTAACACATGCAGAAGGAATGACAAGGTTAGATCCTGGCGTTCGCTCCAGTCATAATTGATTCAGATGAGAATAACCAAGGGATGCTAACACTATGTTCCTAGATGCTGGAAAGGCGGAAGTTTGAAGGAAACTTTGATGAGGAATAGAATATTTACACGGTCCTCAAATATCCTGCCACAAAATATTCCACTTACATATAAAAATGTTGGCATCTAACATGATAGGGAAAATAGAAAATTCTGGGAGCGGATGTTTCATGCTTTTGAATTGCAGATGGTGTCTCTTCTTTCTGTAGAGAATTTTGCATTATGTACTAGCAGGAAAAAATGAAGGTTGTCCCAAACAAATGTATAACGCACGAGCAATTATTCTCGTTCGGAACACATGCAATAGCATTCCGCAAGCTTTTAGTTTAAGGATACTGGGAATTGTCGTGTGGGATTAGAGGGATCACCTTAACTCTTTCTCAAGGCTTCAAGTGTCCCTGTCCTCCAGACCCCAACCAGTTAAAGACTGTCTCCAAATTCTTTTAATTCACTTGAATAAAAATACTGTGTTTAGGAAGTGTGACAATATTCGCTGCTGAACTATTTATTCATGGCGTCTCATATTAACTAAACAATAAAGGTCGCTATCCTACAGGAAATGCACATTCAAAAGAAAGAAACACATATTTCAACAGGAACAAGAAATCTGCATGGTGTTTCTGAAATAGAAATCCATAAAAGTTTAATTGTGTATTTCCAGTATCTTTCATTCACGGAGGGGGTACGTTTGTGAAACTGTTCCGAGATGGAAAGTGGGACATCAGAAGTCCGGGAGCTGCAAAACACGGACACAATGGTCCAGAGTGTTTGACCTGGAGCTGGCAGGAAGCAGGAAAGGGGAAGGGATATTCTCTTGGCACAGCTGCTCGCCGGTTTCACGACCAAGGGCGATAGACCTAACTCTGCCCCTCAGTTGGCCAAGTGGAGTCAACTATTACTAGTCAATGGCGATGCCAGTTCTCCTCAGTGTAAGTAAGCCCCGCACAGGGCTGATATACAGTAGGCACTCAAGCTAGAGCTCTCCTAAGAAAAGTAATTGGAAAAGAAATACCTTATTAAATATGGTCTTTGTAAAGATGATCATGAGCTATACTGTATTAAATCACCCATCCTTCTCTGCACACAGTGGTAGCTGGATCCTGAATTAAAGTTTGAAAAAGCATGGGCAGAATGAAACAGCTGGAGAGAGAGAAGGAAGTTAAGCCTGAGCTCCTTGAAATGCTGAGGATGGCTGGGTTTGATTGCTTCCCTTCGTCCCTTCACTCTTACTGGACGTTATGTTTGACAAAACCAGCAATAGAGAAGAGAAATAATTTTGGTCAAAGTCAAGAAATATTTATAAAATGTCATGCCCAGAATACATAGATCCAACAACGTTAAAAGTTTCAAGTGCAGCGTCTAATGCAAACCAGAAAAAAATATCCGAATGTCCTTTATTATCACTGCTATCGACAAGGATGCACTGTGTTGTGAGATGTACAAGGGAACTCTTGTAAATCTGCTCCTTAAAAAGAACCCACACTCAACAAAGCACTTTTACAAAAGATCAAATCGAAACTTACAGGTACTTCTGAAAGAGATATCCCCCAAATCTGTCTAATTCATTTATTTCCAGGTAATTTACTACTTAGGCTCTTGAAAGTCTGTCTTCCAGCCAGTGACCCAGGAAAACCCTATAGACCCTTCACTCCTGCTTACAACCAATTGTTTGAAAATGAAAAGAAAACTTTCTCGCAGTTCTGCCCAGTCTTCAAGGACAAACTCCAAAGAAGTGCTAAAGCTTCAAACAAATCAGAACAAAGACAGCAAACTGCTTTTATAAAAAGACAGGCAAAACCATAAGACCCTCCCAAAAATGAAACCTAAAATCACTGAACAAAAAGAATAAAAGGTACTGACCCAAAGGGCCATCAAATGCAATCAGGAAAGACAGAGGCTCATGTTCTTAGAACTACCTATTCTCTGTACTCTGCATTATTTTACACTTGCTATTATCACTGAATTAGGCAATTGGCAGAAATGTTATTTTATAAGGTACATTCAGAAAGCAACCTCTCTCATTCTGAAATATTCATGCAACCAAAAGGAACAGGTTGAGAAACTGTTAAACCTCAAAATCTAGAGACATTCTTTCCCCATGGCTCTACTGAGACATCCCAGTTGAAAGCCCTGTGGCCATCAGGGAGAGAGGGTGTCACGTAGGGTGTGCACCAGCAGAAACCTGTGAGAGTGAATTACCCCTGATGACCACCAGCGATGGGGCTGAGAAGGAAGAACCCATCTTCCTGCCACAGGCCGTCTCTCTTATACTTGAGTCAGACTAACCAGAGGACCCCTGAACTTCCACCTGCCACAAACATGAAAACTTAAGGAACGGAGGCAGAAGAGCCATTTGTCTCTGGTCTCAAGCAGAGACTTTCCCATGGGTTTGCATGGTCGGTGCACACAGGGAAAACTAAAAGCATGTAATTTTACTCCAGCTTCTACGCTCTCAGCCGATAATGTAGGAGCTAATACCGCTGGGGAATTCATTCATTAAGAACTATGTATTAAGCCCCTTACTATAATTAAAATGTACTTTGAGATTAATGATTATAAATTTTTCTGGCAATAAAAATTTTAAAACCTGTATGACAACCATTTAAAATTTTATAGCAGTTGAAATTATATTGGCGCACATTCCTACAGCTCCCTCTGTAAACATCCTAAGGTCAATAATTATTACTTGGGGAGAAAGTAAATATTTATGGGGAGTCCTGCTGCCATGCTAAGTAACAAACCACATCAAGAAAATAAAATATGTCAGAAAGAAAGGGTAGTTGAAGGATTCCAAGTGAATCAGTGTCGCTAGCATCTACAGCCATACTAAAGAAGTCCGGATGTGTTTCTACATCAGATGGAAGTTTGATGGGCACACAGCAGTGGGCGGACATGATGATCCCTCGGGTAGTGGGACCACGATCTCAATCCCCATCGTCCAGACTAAAGATGAAAAGTCAATATGTAGCCACATAAACACAGTTATTTAACATGAAGTAGATATAAAAACCAGAGGAACCATCTAAAAGAGTTCAAAGTGATTGTATCTAGGAAAAAAAAACAAAGGGAAGGACATGGCTCATCTGATCAGTCTTCCAACAAATCCCTTAAAACTAGTTGGCTTTCCACATATCAGTTTGTATGACAGATACAAAGCTAAAGTGAAGGGGCACCTGGGTGGCTCAGTGGGTTAATCCTCTGCCTTCGGCTCAGGTCATGATCTCAGGGTCCTGGGATGGAGGCCCACATCTGGCTCTCTGCTCAGCAGGAAGCCTGCTTTCTCTTCTCTCTCTG
>PITA01023972.1:10672-27231 GCA_004023965.1 Spilogale gracilis
AAAAACCTAAAGTGAAAACAATGGCATACATAAAATTATTTATGTCACAAAACATGTATTACCGGCACCATGAAATGATGTAATAACAGTGTTATAAACATCAAAAAAGGAAAATTTGTATAAAATATCTAAAATAGGAGAATACATAACCAAGGACATTTATATGATCCAACCACATATCACTAAACCATAGAAGAAAATTCTAAGACCTGGAGATGTACAGAATGTGTATATGCAAAGATGGACGCATTATTAAAACCACTACCAACGCAGTCAACCTCCAGAATTTAAAACGATGGTGGGTGCTTTGTGTTACATCGGTATGACCACCTCACACCCATCTTTGTTCCCTCCTTGAGACTGGAGGCTATTGTTTAGCATGTGGAAGCTCTTGATAATTACATGGTCAGAGTCCTAAATGACACCCAAAGTAGCATTTCTCTATTAACTACTAAAGTAATACAAACAACATTTCTCTGTTAAATACTAAAGTAAATGCATGAAGTGGTTCCACATGATCGAACGGCATTAGATGTCTCAAGTGTTGCACAGGTAGAGCTTGCACGATCATAAAAACACAGCGCTGGGTACATTCCAAATTGGCGCTTTAAGGATCTCTCTTCCCTTTAATGATTGCCTGCAACTCCTGGACTGGAGGAAAATTGTCAAAGGTCAACTATCAGAGGTCTTTTGTTCTGACCTTTCTCATTATAGTACTAACTTTACGTTATTGTTATTTCCTGTGTCTCCCTCCCTAGTGCCAGGAGTTCTTCATAGCCATCCCTTCTAGCTGACAGATGATCCTTTCTGCTGGGAGGTTCATCTGTGTTGTCTGCATTGAGTTCAGCTGCTTCCCCCTTTTGTAACTCCCTATACCTTCCCCAACTACCTAACCAGTCTGACCCAGAGGTAGGGACATCTCCGTACCCGTACTCAGCGGGACCCTCCACCTTCAGCAACCTTAAAGATTTATGGGTCAAAATTGTTCAGGGGGGAAATGATGAGGGAGCAGAGGTAAGCTGAGGACAGAGCACAGGCGGTCACCCTGCAAACTCCCCCCCACCACCACCAACCCGGCTCCAGGGTGGGATATGTGTGACATTCCTCATGGAAGCTCCCAATTGTCTTAATATTAAGGCCTTACTGAGTAAGGAACAGGCGGGGCTAGGTAGGGACATATAGGTAGGGAGCCATGGGATCAGGCTCCCAAAATTCAATAATGGTGGGGATGACAGGAAACCAGAGATAAGAGAACAAAACCAGATCATTGGGTCCTAGGTGTCAGAGGTGGGGTCTTGTTATAAGGGCTACTTGTGAGGGAGAAACTTACCAGACCCTAAAAAGGAAGGAAGCTATTGAAGGTGTTATCACTAGTCCTTGCTCTAAGGTAGTATCAATAGAGATGTTAAAAGGATTTAAGTTCCCTGTGGCCTTCTATAAAAGACTATCCCTAAAAGCCCTCAGTGGAAACCCTGTTGGGACCCCTCTCACTCCTGAGAGCTTTTTCTGTATCTTCACTTATTCAAACTACCCCTTTGAGGAGGAACAGAAGGCAAGCTGGGAACAAAGCAGTACTGACACCCCACAACCACCCCCAGCACGGGACCAAGGGATATAAGGGACATTCATCCTGCACTCCTAATTGCCCTAAAGCTAAGGAAAGGAAAAACAAGGAGTTAACTCAGAGATCCTGGAATCCTGCAAGACTTGAGTCTCCCTCATTTGCAAATGTCTTAGCAATCTATAAGAACAAAGCATTTCCATCAATAACCTAGCTTCCAGAAGGAAATGTAGATACAATTAATTTCCTTATAACCCACAGCCCATGGACAGATATGTGAAGTGAGCAGAATGTAATGTTCCTCTTGGAAGCTCCCAACCATCTTATTGTTACTGCTTTGCTACAGGGAAAAACAACCTTAAATTAACAATGGCAAGGCCTCTGGTATCCTGTGAGTCTTCTTTAACATATGAAAATCCTTTTGAAACCTTCACTTTTCTTTACATCCCCCAAATCCCACGTATATAATCAGAACCCCTCACAGCCCCTGGGCAGCAGCTCTTTCTGCCCATGGTCCTGTCCCTGTGCTTTAATAAACCCTCATTTTGCACCAAAGACAACTCAAGAATTCCTTCTTGGCCGTTGGCTTCAAACCCTAATAATATCTTTCCCACATCAGCTTTACTCACTCTTCTTTGTCCTTGAGATTCGTTCTTTGACTCCATGAGATAAGAACTTCGCTCTCCAGCACCATGAAACCTGGGAACACTCTCACCGAAGGGTGAGTAACAGGGGACTGTTCTTTTCCTCCCCGGGAGACAGTCTCCCTTAGATGAACTCTTCTCATAAGAAGCCAAACCAGGCACCTGTTGGCCAGTTAAAGGCAAAGAGCTCGGCCACTGGTCTTCCATCCCAGGTGACCGGCTTCTGGAGAAAGGTGTGGTCAATCCCCTCCTCAAAGGTAGGCCAAACCCTACCCAGTTCTCCTAATTGTTGGCTTTTCTTAAATGACTTTCTCCAGCATCATTACTAGAGGGAAAAACAACCTGAACTTGACAATGGCAAGGCCTCCATGTCTCCTGGGTCCTCTTTAGCATATAAAGGTTCTTTTGAAAGCCTCCCTTTTCCTTACCCCCTCAACTCTCCAGTGTATAATCACCCCTCACAACGCCTGCGCAGCAGCTCTTTCTGTACTCGGGTCCTGTCCCGGTGCTTTAATAAAACCACTATTTTGCAACAACCACCAAAAAAGACAGGCTGCCAATACATACACACGGTATCAGATAAATTCTATGTAAATTCTAACATGTGGGGAAGAGGAGAGACAGATTACAAAACACATCAAAACATATTCGGTGATTATTTCTATGTGCTGGAATTATTAGTGAATATTAATTTTCTTCCTTACACTCAGTTTTCTACAATAAATATGTGATATTTACATTGAGAAAAATACTTTTCAAAGTAAACAATGAACAAAATGATGAAAGGAGATGAGAACATATGACCACTCTCTTGGGTCCATGGAAAGTTTCAGATACACTAAAGTCAAAGGCGAGGAGTAAAACTTTAGACAGATCCATGACTATCTGGTGAGCGAGCCTGAGTGATGTTTGAATCAATGGCCACAATGTAATTAAAGGTCACCCATCCAATTAAAAGATACAATTTCGTAAGCAAGCATGCTGAATAAGTGTTTCTGAGAAAAAGCTAAGACAAGAAATTATGGGTTCTACGGCAATAAAGAGCCCCCCTGTGGTTTGGGTAAATTGAACAGAATCTCAAGGTCACTCACGCTGCATGTCCTACTAGACTGCATTTCCCTTCATATGAACCACACAATATTCATTCATTAAGACCTTGCATGAAAGGAGCCAGTGTCTTCCTACCTCATTGATTATTCAGTAATTATTCTCCAATACCAGTCAGGCTACTCCGCTTTTTCAAAAGCATATTTGGGGGGCACCTGAGTGGCTCACTTGGTTAAGCGTCTGACTCTTGGTTTTGGCTTACATTATGATCTCATGGGTCCTGAGATCCTGCCCCAGCTGAGCTGGGCTTGGTGCTCAGCAGAGAGTCTGCTTGAAGATTCTTTCCTTCTGCCCTTCCCCCCACTCTTGGGCATGCTCTCTCAAATAAGTAAATATCTTTAGGAAAAAAAAAATCATATTTCATTCATGTGAAAGGGCTTCTGTTCCCATGTAGGTGCAGATAAGACTCTCTCTCTCTCTCTCTCATCTCTCTCTCTGGAACTCATAATTCACAGCAAACTGTGAATACGGGCAGTTGATATTTTTTGTGCCTAAATACCTTGCGCTAGCGGTCTCTGTGTGATTTACCTCTGATGCCTCATGGTAACACCTCTTTTTTGTTTTTCTTTCTTTCTTTAGTCTAGCATAGTCTATTCCAGTTTAATGTTCCACCCTGCAATATCTATATACATGAGAAGGGGAGACCTCACAGAGTTTATATGTCCTTGCATATGAGCTAGGGATGCAGTTTGCAGCTTTCCCTGCCTTCCTTTTTCCATGTTTGAATGACCAGCTTCTCCACTTAATTCCAGTTCCCCCATCCACGAGGAAATGCTCCAGGCATGTTTCCCCTTGACTTCACAACAGTACCCATTTCTGGTTTGCTCTCCAATTCTGGCTTCTCTTCTCTAGTCTTCTCTGCAGATTTCTGTTTCTCTAACAGTCCTTTAATTGGCTTACTTCGGACCCTCTTTTAAATCTTTCTATTTTTGGACTTCACATTTTGATGGGCTAATCTGATTTACTCCAGGGCTTCTGTTCCCATGTAGGTGCAGATAAGACTCTCTCTCTCTCTCTCTCTCTCTCTCTCTCTCTCATCTCTCTCTCTCTCCTCTCTCTCTCTCTCTCTCTCTCTCCTCTCTCTCCTCTCTCTCTCTCTCTTTCTCCTCTCTCTCTCTCTCTCTCATCCTAGGACCAACTGCCTCCTGGATTTCTCCAAGTGCATCGTCTAGCATGTTTTGACAAGGAATGCATGGCCCTCCCATAGAGAAATATTTTGCCACTGGTGTTTGCATCATCCCTTCTAATTTCCCAAACACAGAAGGCTTGGAGTCAGGTTTAAACTCTCTCTCTTTCTTTAACGTTTAAAAAAAAAAAAAAAGAAAGAAAAGAAAAGAAAAAGAAAAAAACCCTTGCATTTTACTATTGATGTCACCTTCAAAATATATCATCAATATTTCCTTTACTCTCGTCACTACACCCTAAACCCATAAGAACTTACCGGGGCTTATTTGTCGGAAGTAGACAAGCCCCAGGTGATTCCTTGCCAGATGTTCTCTGCCTCCAGTGAGGAGCCCTGAGTCTTAGTCCACATGTACCCAGAGCCCTAAGGACAAGGTTCTCTTATTTTCCCCATCACAGCCCTCACCCAAAGCTAAGATTTGACACACAGCTTGCAGAAAATCATTGATGTAAACATATTAATGATTATACACTAAGAGACAAATTAGTGTTTATGTTCACTTTGTACTTTTACTACTATACCGGAGTATCAATGTTTATGGCCAAAGAGCCCGTTTTTCTGGTTGCTCATGTATCCTTAGGAGCAAGCATAGCCCTGGGCACAGAGCAGATTCTCAATAAAGAAATGTACTTGATGAATGAACAAATAAATGAATTCATATCATAAGTTAACCAGAGATATTTTTTGAAAATAGTGTTTCCATTTTTATCCTGAGTTTGAGAGGAAGACTGATAGCTTCCAGCTTATTGAGGATGGCTTTTTTGTTCTAAAATAGTCAGTAGAGTTTATACTAATTCATAGAGTAATACCTGCGAGAAGCCGGTAAGTCTGACGGCTCTAGGAAAGGTGACCTCCATCTGGATTCAGGGACCATTCAGCAATCTGCCAATGCTCTTTGCAATACCCTCTTCTCTAAACCCAGCCCCAGACCATCGTTATACCTGCGACAGTTTTAAGGACCTCTTTTGATGAGGTCCCTGCCAAACTCTGAAATCCCATAATTCTATCCCAGGTTTTGAGGTCTCCCTTTGCATTTCAGTATCTCAACTTCTCCGAGGAGGATTCAGAAGTAGAATAAAAACTCTACGGTGAAGAATCTGCCACCAAGGTGTTTATAATTTAAATAAGTCCAGTTAAACTTACAAAATAGTCCCCATCGGCCTGAAAGCACAAGCCACACAGTAGATCCAGGGGGTGGCAGGGAATGGGGATGGATGTGAACTTCGGAAATAGACAAGCCCCAGGTGATTCCTTGCCAGGCTGTGCTACAGACTGTAAACCCAGGCAATGACGTCATTACGATCAAGTGCCATCTCGCTCGGGGAGGAGATAGACTGAGCGATGGGCATGAAGGAGGGCGCGGGATGTGATGGGCGGTGGGCATTACACACAACTGATGAGTCACTGAAACCTACATCTGAAACTGAGGACGTACTAACATGTTGGCTACTTGAATTAAAAAAAGAAGAGGTGAAGTCTCTTAAAACATTCCACTGTTGAGATTTTCTCATTTCCAGTGACCTTTCAGTTAACTCTCCCTGATCTCCAACATTCTGCCTTCAAGTATTTATCCTGTGGACCAGACTCTGCTCGGAGGAGTCATGGAGAGGAAGACGCTGTATCGTGGCTGGAGCCAACTTCCGAGGCGGCGGGGTGTCCCCTCTCCCCTCCAGCTCCCCTGAAAAGCTTCCTCAGCTTTCACCTGCATTTCAGGGCACAGTCTGGTTGTAAGAGAGATTTTCTAACGTGTCTGGGGTCCCTGGTGCCTCTCGGTCCCTCTTACCCCACACTGCCTCAGAGCATGTGAAGCGCCCGTACGCTAGAAGGATCCGAGCGAGATGGAGACCCCGGGATCCAAGGGCTCTGCTCTGGGCACTGCTGAGCTAGACGATCCAGTTCCAGGCCCGGTCTGTAAAAGCCTCCTCAGCATGAGCCCGGACTGGGAGGCCCAAACCCTCTTCTACGGGTCATCCCTTTATTTACTACTTGTGGGATTTGAGGACAGAGGCAAGGACAGCAGCAGGACAGGCAACCGGCAGGCCCAACAATGCGATTCTAGAACCCATGTTGGCTGAATCTGAGAACCAGTGAGAGTGGAAAGCAGCATGTGCCGCCGGACCTTTGCACGGCCCGAGAGGAGGCTCCATGCGGCACAACCTCCCCGCTGTCACAGCTGGCCTGCCCTGTACTTCCTGGCAGAGTCCTCTTCTTTCTGTCCCCAGCCTTAGAATCATGCACATACCACTATCAAATGCCTCTCTTGCTTCTGTTAAGAAATTAAACTTTCAGATTGAGTCCATTCTACTTCCTCTAGGCTGACTGAAAATACCGAATGGTAATGGGATTTTATATGACATCATTTTGGCTGCGACTTTTTTTTTTTTTTTTACTTTCTCAAGCCAAAGTTTTCTAAGCTTTCGTTAGGTATATTCTTTACTCCCATCCACATTTCCACCTGATTTTTGTTTATCAAAGGTTTTAACCCAAAGTTTTTACTACAAGGCTTCAGTTACTACAGCCAAGAATCGGCCAGATGGTTCCCCCACTGTTTCCTTGTATTCTCTACATGCCTCGGGTGGTCAGACGGAACTAAATTCAAATGTATCTGAGTTTGATGGAGCTTTTCCCATGTCATACCTTTCCTACGTTACTCTCTCAACTTCCTTCCCAGTTTCCAAGTAACACAGATCGCTGCATTTCTCCTGAGCCCCAAATGGCCAGTGACTTGATAAACAGCCCAAAATAACAGGAGCCCACCAGACAAAATGGCAAAAATACCCAAGCGGTCATAGACACAGGGAGATAACGTGTGTGTTTCATGACAGCCGTTTCTGTCCTATCTGCACAAAAACTCTCATGGCTATTCACACTTCAACAGAGAATCTTGAAATTCTGCTGTATTACCTGCTAATTTTATAGGTCTTAAAGTAAAAATCTTCAGAAAGCTGAGATATTATGGTTTTGTTTTGTTGGTTGTTTTGTTTTTGTTTTTTTTTAAATAGACTCAATGAATCTTGGAACACTGAAAAAAAATTTAAGTAACAATAAAAAACGAAACAAAAAAAAAGAAACAAAAAGAACATACCCTAGAAAACCTCTCAAAGAGTGACTTTCATTTCAAGTCCTGGCTCAAGGTTTCTGAATTAAATTATAATACACACATAGAAGTATAGCTCTCATAATATCACTGAATATGAAAAAATCTCAAGTATAAGTTACCTAACATCAAACTTTTATTAACATTAAAATACCCAGATCTGGTTGCTCTAACAGATATAATATTGGAAAAGAAATAAGGGTGTCAAGAATCAGGAATGACAGCAAAGATATTACATGAAAGCACTGGTCAGAAGTATGTGCTGTTCTGGGTCTGGTGTTTATGAGTCCCCCAGAATAAAGGAGTAGTTTGCAATATCCTGGTACGATAACGTGCTTTTCAAATATGGTTTAAAGATTGGATGTTCTTCGTATTTGACCATGAAGGAATTTCTGATTTTGTGGAGCTTGTGATTTATTAATAAGCACTGAACTCACGTCCCCAGGATGAGTTCAGAATTAAGTGAAAAATACTCTGTCACCCACACCTAACAGCTGGTATGACACGCAGGTCTGCTCTTCTAATGGTCGAGTCCGAGACGGGCCTTAAGGCTTGGAATCCAACGACCACCGTTTCTCCATCTGTTCATGCTAATGGAAAGGACTTGGTCCTTTTCTCTTCCCTTTAGCAGAAGAGATTGTATGAGAAGCTTCCCACCTTGGAACTAAGCGGCTATCACGACAGTGACCTCTTAAGAGAAAAGGTTCAAGTTATCGCTAGTAAAATATACGTTTCCAAGGGGCGCCTAGGGGACTCAGTAGTTAAGGCTCTGCCTTCAGCTCAGGTCATGATCCCGGAGACCCGGGATCGAGCCCCGCATTGGGCTCCCTGCTCGGCGGGAAGCCTGCTTCTCCCTCTCTTACCGCCCCTGCTTGTGTTCCCTCTCTGGCTGTGTTTCTCCCTGTCAAATAAATAAAATCTTAAAAAAAAAAAAAATGCTCCCAAGCGAACTCCACCTAGAGGACAGACGACGGGATGGAATCCGCATGTGCCACCAGTCATCAACCTTCAGGGAATAAAAGCTGAGAACAATACAATTTGAACTAAAAGTCAAGCCATCTCCTTTGTAGGAAGAGGCCATATGGGGTCTGACAGCACGGGGCATACATTGGCAGTGCTAAGTCCATATGGAAACAATCGTGAGTTAACACCAACTTTATCATTAAATGGACTTTAAGTGTGACTGTAGGAACTTGGGTGTAGGTATTTCTGATCTATCTGTACCTTCCAACCATCAGTAATGTGTTGGAACCTCCTATTATAAATTACTTTCCAGAATTAGAGATGGGATATTCTAAAGACAAAGATAAAAATTTCAAAGCACTGCTCTCCTACTAAATTTATCACAGATGGAATAGTCTTGAAAGTGAGTGCTTAACTGGATACTGGTTTAATGTAATTCAGAATTTTCTTATATTATAATAAATAATCCCATTAAAATGCCTTTATTTTCTGGGCTGTGCTAAAATGTGCTTTATTTCCCAATAGGTAGAAGTTACTTTTTAAATTACAAGTTTCTAAAAACATTTGAGGTTATTATTAATGGTTAAATTTATTACATTTATGGGAAGCAGTGTCTTAGAAATTTATGAGACTCTCTAAGACAACTCTCATGGCATTCTCTTTCAATATTCTCAATGTCATTTAAAGGACAAATTAGCAACCGGCTAGTCGATAAATTTTAATACACCCTTGCAAGTTATCCTGTTAATACATATATCTATTGGGTTGTTAAGTAGTATGGATATTATGCTATCTACTTTATATATGTCTACGGTATATCTATATAGGATTATAAATGCACACATATGTGATCACATGAATATATATATACAACAGGACCATGTTATCTGTACTGTTTTGTAACAGTTCCCCGGACTTGCTCGTGCCCCTCATGCCCCTCGTGACCCTGGTCCAAACAACCATCCCCCATGACTGAAGCCATGCTAAGGAAAAGCATTTCCATTGACAGTCTGACCACGTGCCTACCCATCCTCGCATATACCTCATCACGTGTTCTAGTCCAGGTTCCCCTGGCATCCGACTGGGTCCAAAGTACCTCTCCCTCCTCACCACGCTCTTCCCCCTCTCTCTAGCCGTGCCCTGGCCTCCCCTACACCTGCCCTTTCTCATCTCATCAAGGAGTCTATACACAAGCTGTTTAAGGTTCTGGAATGTTCTGTCCTCTCTCTCCACCTGATGAGCACACATGGCTCCCCCTTCAGATATCACCTGGGTGATCAGCTCCTGGAAGAAGGCTTTGCAACCCTTCACCACATGTCCTGTTTCCCCATGCCAGCGTCTGGGTAAAGCCTGTCTTTCTTCTTCCACTTGAGTGTGTGTTCAATAGAGACAGTCTCACGAAGAGCAATTTCATCATTTCCCACTGCTCACAATACTACTGACTTAGACGCGGACTGCTCTCCTGCTGGGATTCCACAACAGCAGCTCAGCCGGGAAAAACCCAAAACACCGTCTACAACTCACCACCTTGAACTATAAGCCTTATGTGGGCCATCACCCAATACAGAGGATGTGGCTCCTCTCAACGATACCATGAAGTTCACTTTCTCCCTGCACCACTGGTCCAGACCAGGTTGTTCCAAGTTCCAGGCAGAATCTTCTTCCTCTAAATCCCATATTTCACAGACTGACTAACTCTTGCATTTAAAATAGTCAGCTCTGTCTATGCGGAAACAAGACTCAGTCCATCCTCACTCCTTTCTCATTACATCTTCTCGCCCGGCACCATGTACCTCTTGTGTACTTGGCCTTCGCCTCCACTGATCCAACACAGAGGTCCCTCTCCCGATTTCTTCTTTCACAGACCCCCACCCAGCCCAGGCCCTCGACACAGACTGAAAGTCACTTGTATTATTTAAGGCCTCCCACACTTCGATACCCAAGAAGGGGCAATACTTCATCTTTCCAGAGCCATTCTTGAGCCCTAACAGTGAAGGCAAGGTCAGAGGGGGAAAGGAAGCAAGCAGAAATGCTACAGGTGTTTCTCAGGAAGTAAACACGGCCAGGTGTCTCTGACCCGACCGCAGGAGCCCAGGCCCCGTGCCAGTGGCTGTGAAGCCACAATGGTACAGCCTTCCTTAACCAGGGCTCTGGCCATAACTGTCAATCTTCCAAGGCCTGCATTATTAGGAGCATTCCAGTCATTTCATTCAAGAAGTGTCTTAGAGCAGAGCATCCCAGCATAACTCCTTTGCTGACACATAGTCAGTAGTAGCTAGAAAACCTCTTAGCTGAGCACATCTAGTTTAGAAAGACTCAAACATACAGACGTCCACATGCACCCTCAGAGCTCTCTGTAGTTCATCTCATTCCACTCTGCTCCTGGAGGAAGCAAAACTAATAACTACGTTCCACTGTAAACAACAGCTCTCTTAAATTACAAACTACTCATCATTGTTAAGTGTGAGAAAGTGGGAACAGCTTGAGTTACCCAAAAGTATTACGGCCTCTAAACTCTGGAACATTATGCAGCCTCTAAATATATGTTTGGACAAAATATTTAGAAACACAGAATAATTTTGTGACATTTAAGAGACAATATGGGGCGCCTGGGTGGCTCAGTGGGTTGAGCGTCTGACTCTTGTTTTGGCTAAGGTCATGATCTCAGGGTCCTGGGATTGAGTCCCACCTCCGGTGTCCTCTCTCCCACTCTCCTTCTGCTTGTACTCTCTGCCCCCCCAAACAAACAAATAAAATCTTTAAGAATAAAAAAGATAAAAGACACAATATGTATATAACACAAATCCAAGTATCACATGTATGATACACTCACCCGCCCAAAGAGAACCAGGAAGATATATATTAAATATGAACACTGACTTTCTCTGACGGGTGGGATTGTGGGTGACTTTATGTTCTTTTGTTTTTTCTCTATCTCCCAATGCTTCAAAAATAAATGTGAATTGCTTCTGTAATTAGAAAAATAAAACGTCTTACTAAAAGGATATTCAGAAATCAAATCTAAATGTTTTACAATATTAATGCAAATTATTAAAATTTCAATTCTCTTAAACATAGAGGAAAAATGTTTATATCAGGAAAAGTGCTTTTGAAGAGGCAATATAATTTCCTAAATATGGGAGCTTAAATAAATGAACAGGGAAGCCTAAGAAAGTTTTCCTCAGACCTCAGATGTGGAAATGTGTCTCTCAAACTTACTAAGCCTGGGGAAAACCTCAGATGTTCACATTTCTGTCAGATGTCTATGAAAGGTGTATAATGCACTCCTCTGTTCTTCACAGAATTTTATGTCAAGTTACAGATTTATCATGAAGCACACATTACTGACTGTTTTCTGAAACCACTTTTATGGTCTTAATCACTGTGGATATCGAGTGAAAATTTTCACCATAGGTCAGGAGCAATTTTCACCATAGACTGGCGACTCTAAGTAATAATACTGTTGTGTACACTGGGGTTTCGCTAAGGCAGTGGATTTCTGAGGCATTCTTACCGCAACAGAACAAGAGTTACTGGTCACCATGTGAAAAGGCGGGTGTGTTAATGACCCAACTACCATCCTCATTTCACAAAACATGCTTATATCAAAATGATCATGTCACGCACTGAATATATAACCTTATTTGCCAAGTATCCCTAAGTTTAATGGCCATGAACGGGGCTTAGAAGTCAGTGTGGCTTCTTTCAGATTCTTACTCTGATTAGCCCAACAAATATAACCTTGGGTAAAAATAAAAAAATAATAAAATAAAAAATTGAAGGTTTGCCTGATTTCCTTCTTCAACCCACCTGCCCTTAGCCTAGTGAGACAAATGACGGAGGATAAGCAGTGAAAGCCAGCACAGTGATATCAAAAGTGTTCCCGGCAAGGGCCGAGCTGGGGTCCCTGCGTGGACGGCAGGCAGCCTGGCCGCCCGGAGGTGTGGCCGGGTGGTGATAAGTGGGTCCACTTCTGCTCTTCAGAGAAGCTTGACTATAAAAATGAGAGGGACACTGTGGTGACAATTACAGGAAAAGACATTTAATTGGGCTCTTCCTTAGTTTTTTAATTACTGGAAGATCCTGCGACATAACTATGAATTTAAAGGAGGAGCCCAACAGAAAGACCGTGGAAATGGGAGATGGAAAAGGGATGCAGAAATCCTTTGACAGGTGGCAGTTGGTAGTCTAGGAAAGATGGAGAACAATCTAGCTTCAGGAAGGAAACAAATGCATTTTTGGGATGGAAAGGCTGTGACTAAATAGGAAAAAAAATCAACAGTTCATTGTTGATTTTGTCTGCTAGGTGGAAACAGAATGTATTCAAATCTGGAAACTTACTTCATCAGTGAAGCTGAAGGCAAGAGAAACTGCTAAGAAAGAGATTAAATATTCAATGTGGGGGTCATTTACATAAAAAGTTGATAATAAAGCCAGGCCCTCCGCTACAGTTCTTAATGAAAAATCAGACTTACCTTGAACCATCTGGATTTATAGCTCATTTTCTAGGGAGGAATATCATGTAATCTTAAATAACAGGGTGCCCCTTGCCCTAATATTTAACAGATCGAAGTGATGGGAAGGATACATTATAACTAAACAATATGAAATCTTTATAGCAGTATTTAACCCAAGAACAGTCTAAGCAATGAATGGACAGCATTCGGGAATGACTTAATATCGATCTCTCCGTTTAAGCCACCTAAAACAAAGTAAGCAATATGTTTTTGAAATAACATTTACTGTCTCAGTTTCGACACAAGTGTTGGTTTCTCGCAGTTATCTGCGGCGCCCATTAAAATGATCTGGTTCCACACTATCCATTAGACACGGTCTATGACGCACTCTGTCCAACAGGCACAAAAATGATGAACGTCGGACGTTCAAATGCAAAAGGCCAAGGATTGAGAAAACATTCAGTGCAATTTCCAGTAATCAACCCATTGTCACTGAAGTGAAACGATGATAAAGCTATCCCTAAGCCTTGCTTAGTAAATGATTACCCATCTGCTAATATTTTCCCTACGCCTGCTGATTTCAAAGAGTAAAAATACCTTGAAAGGTTGCCTAGTAGTATGTAACAGAATTAATTTACCGTTTTATAAATAAAACTAATTAAAATGACATTTTATCCTTCTGTTGTCCATTACTCATTTCTTGCAACCTCGTTTAATACATACACTTTGTCGGGTAAGGTTTATTAAGTAATTCCAGGACATGTGGAATATTAAATTATATCCTCTCCAGTTTTTTAGTAGGGAAGACAAGAAGTCGAAGATGATTTATCAGTAACACAGGTATCTAATTTTCTCGAGTATATAATTTTCTCAAGTAGAAGCAGCCTACCATCTTTTACTCAAATTATTCCTTTAAAAATAATTTTTCCCAATTCAAGGGATGTGTTTCCGATGGTTCCAAATGCACCAGACTATAAAACGTGCAGGTTTGCCCCAGCTTTGGAACTGGTCATGGGGCAGAATAATGCACAACCCGCAGCCACACTGCAAAATCAGACGTGAAAATTTGGAAACCCGCAATAGATGTGTATCTTTTACCCAAAGTCCTATGAGAAAAGATGGGAGAACTGAGCAAGGCTCCTCAGAGACACTCCCTGCAGTCCCGAGACAGGAGACAGCAAAAATCAAGCTACCATCCCTCCCTCCACAGGCAAGGGATTGAGCAGCTTCTAAGTATATCCCATTCTTCAAGATCTATACACACTGACACGACACAGTAGGAATATACATGCAAAAACATGCTAAAAGGGGCGCCTGGGAGGCTCAGTTGGTTGAGCAACTGCCTTCGGCTCAGGTCATGGTCCCAGAGACCCAGGATCGAGTCCCACATCGGGCTCCCTGCTCGGCGGGAAGCTTGCTTCTCCCTCTCTCACTCCCCCTGCTTGCGTTCCCTCTCTGGCTGTGTTTCCCTCTGTCAAATAAATAAAATCTTAAAAAAAAAATAAAAAAATTTTGAAATAAATACAAAATCAAGGTTTTCTAGAGAAGACCTGATGTGATTTAAATTCATCATTTATCAGCCTTTGTGATATATTCCTGAGTAATAGAAAAGCATCTTAAAATCTGGGAAATGACCATGTACCTTGAAATTTAAAAAAAAAAACAAAAAAACTAGAGATAATTCTGAGTTATGGAACACAGTGTTTGAATATGGAGCAAATTAGAAAATATTTTTAAAATTAGATAATGTAGAATGAAAAATCAAAATGTATATATGTGAGATTCTCTACAATCAATAACGTAAGGAAAAGAAAATTTTCAGTGGACAAACTGTGTACTTATAATGTATGTTACATATAATTAAATATATATTAATTAGATATGAATATAAAAATTATAGTGCATTAAAATTTTAGTTTGTGGGGGAGCCAAAACATTTAGCTTTGAGATGTTATTCTATTATGGAACCTCCCTCATAATAGATTTCTTTATATAAAAATAAGAATTATATATTAAATGTATTGCTCACATAGGAATGGTCTACATTGCCAATGAGATAAGTATAAAATTTCTAGGAAACTCCAAAATTCTATCCAACTACAGGCTGGAAATTGTAAAAATACTGAGAGTTTTTTTGTATAAATTTTGAAACCTTCTTGCAGAAATTCATCATTTTTTGATCCACCCAATTCTTAAAATATACTGGGTTTCGATGATTTCTATTTCATACTTAAAATTCTAAGAAAGTGTGCCTTGTTCCGGTCAGTAATAAACATGGTGGGTCCTCATCATTCACAGAGCCTGCCTTTGTGAACGTGTCTGTTGGCTGAATTTTTCTGTTATAGCCCCAAGGACTCCTCGGGCTCCCGTTCCACAGTCGTTCACACACAAGAACAGAGTGGGGAAGATTCTGGAAGCCCGTGCACGCATTTGCGGCGGGGATCTCACAGGACAAGGCTTTGCTTTCTGGTTTTACCCTCATAGTGCAAACTGAAGTCTCCATTGTGGTCTATTAAGCGCATTTTTCACATTTCCATCCTGTTTTTGGCGATTTTGTCATTTAAAATGAGTCCCAAGCCTGGTACGGAGATGCCCCCCACTGCTTCCTAGTGCAAGAAGCCTTATGGAGAAAATACGCGCGTGGCTAGGCTCCCTTCAGACACGAGTCATAGCGTTATTAGCCATGAGTTCCATGTTTATGAGTCAACAGAACAGAGTTTAAAAGGTGTCTTTATGCAGAAAGACAGATCAGACAAGGTTCGTGCAGATCTGCGGACGACTATGTCGTGACCGGAGGCCCGTGGGACCGAACACTGCATCTGCCCGGGAGCCGGGGCTCAGCATTTGCCAATGCCCTGTGGCTTTACAGGACTAACCCCCACGGATAATAAGGGTCAAGTGTATGTATCATATTTCTTAACTTTCTTCCCAAATTCTACACATCAGCTTGAAATCTGTATTTTTAAAGAGCAACGGATGTATGATATTAAAATGGGAATCAGGGCCTCGTCCATCCCCTCTGGGGACTTGCCGACCTGTAGGAATCCTGTTATTAGCCAGAGTACAGCAGATGGGGGGGACGCGGTTCATGACACCAAATCTGTCTCTGCCCCTACTCTGTGGCCTTCGGCACAGAGCCGGGCCTCTCTGGGCATCCTGCCCTCCCCTCTAAAAGGCAGAGAAAGCCAGCACACATGCACAGTAGGGTTCCAGGAGGCCTAAGTGAACTTATCATTATAAAGCATGTGCAGGAACATTATCAGACACATAGGAAGGGCCGTGCCAAAGTCAATCACTAGTCTCTCTCAGAGCTTTGCAGATCATTTGGCAAAAGGACGGACAGTATTCACAGTACCTGAGCCTACCCGTTAACACAGACCCTTGTGATCCAATTGAAATAGCAACGTTCACAGTGCGGTGCAATAGGTGATGGCAACACACACACACACACACACAAACACACACACCACACACACCACACACACACCACACACACACACCACACACACCACATACACCACACACCACACACACACACCACACACAC
>PITA01023973.1:0-27137 GCA_004023965.1 Spilogale gracilis
ATCTTCATTCTCATTGGTTTCCATGAAGTGTTTCAGTTCCTCTTTGATTTCTTGGTTGATCCACATATTCCTGAGTAGGCTCGTCTTTAGCTTCCAAGTGTTTGATTTTCTCCTGAACTTTTTATGGTGATTGAGTTCCAGTTTCACGGCATTGTGGTCAGAGAATATGCAGGGAATAATTTCAATCTTCTGGTATCGGATGAGCCCTGATTTGTGACCTAGTATGTGGTCTATTCTGGAGGAAGTTCCATCTGCACTCGAGAAGAATGAGTATTCTGCTGTTTTAGGGTGAAATGTTCTGAATATATATAAGGTCCAGCTGGTCCAATGTGTCATTCAAGGTTCTTGATTCTTTGCTGATTTTCTGGCTAGATGATCTGTCCATTGCTGAGAGTGGTGTGTTAAGATCTACTACGATTAGTGTACTGGCATCAATATGATTCTTTATTTTGTTTAAGAGTTGGCTTATGTAGTTGGCTGCTCCCATGTTAGGGGCATAAATATTTACAATTTTTAGATCTTCTTGATGTATAGACCCTTTAAGGCCCAGTGAAATTATTATAAAAAAAAATGGAGGGAGACTGTCACCAGTGGAACTGAACTGCAAGAAATGGTAAAAGACTTTCTTCAAAGAGATGGGAATGTTATAGGTTAGAAAAATGGGTCTACATTAGAAAAAAAAAACAGTTTTAGAGAAGGAATAAAGGTAAATTTATTTTTCTTATTCTAAATTGATCTGACATAAGACTGTTCAAAATAATGCTATCAACATTGTGTTCTGTAATTAGAGCTTGTGGATAGGTGAAATGAATGACTATGGTGTTACAGAGGACAGGAGAGAGGAATTGAAAATACTCTGCACTTTCATTACCCATGAAGGTATATAGTGTTAATTTGAAAGTGAGTTTAGGTAAGTTATAAGTGTACATACTCTAGAGTAACTGCTTGAAAATAGTATTTCCGTTAAATATAGGAAAGAAGCAATGGGGCAAAGAATAGGACACATTTAAAGTGACTTTGAGATCACATTGAACTTTTAAATAACTAAAAATTAGACATTTGAAAATATCCTACTGTGACCAAAAGAGCCATAATGCATGCTTAGCATAAAGTCCACGGATAGAGAAAAAAATTTGATAAAGCAGGTTTAGACTGTAGTAGTAGGAGAAAACCTAGATTTGATTGTTTGTGACCTCACATCCCCCAAGTACTGATATTCAATGTATTAGTTTCATCTAAATATTTATGTTACAGAAATTATAAATTTTAAAATATTGTGTAATATTTATAAAAATCATGTTTTCAATGTTGGAGTGATATTGGGATATTAGTACTGAGTAATTCTTCAATCTATTGCTTGTATTCTTCTTTTACCAACTTTCCCTTCCAGCATATATCTAGTCTGAAGTTCTCTATTTCTGATTCTTTATGATTACTTCTATAAACACAAAGATTACTCCCACTCTTCTTCACTGTAATCCTCTTATGTACTGATGTTGTTGTGGGCAACTTGGTTATTCCCAGATATCCTCAGAAACTTATTCTCCCTCTCATTACTCATTGAAATTTGATATAGTGGATGTTAAATGTGGTCAGTAGGCTTTTAAGATATGTTGCCACATCTTTATAATGAGCCTTTTTTACATGCACACTATATACTGTAATAAATCTTAGCTATGAGTACAAATGTGTAATGAATTGTGTGAGTTCTAGTTAATCTCCAAAGGTAGGTGTGGTCCTGAAGACTCCCCAGCACAGTTACCATTCTGAAGAGGAAAGACAAAATGGAACTGACCTCAAGGTGACTCGTTGGAATCATCAAACAATACTTTAAAAAGCTATTAAACTATGCTTAATGACATAGAGGAAAGTACACTCATACAGAAATAAAATATAAGAAAACTACAGAGACATAAAAAGTATAATAAAGAATGAAATGGAAATTCTGTTATAAAAAATAAAATAATATGAAATTTTAAAAAAATTCACTGGTTGAGCTTAACAGCAGAATGGAGATTGTGAGGAGGGAGTCAATGAACTTGGAGATAAATAAATACAAATGTATCCTATCCATGCATAACACAGATTTCTCAAAAAAAATACAGCGAGTTTAGGGGTGCCTGGGTGGCTCAGTCATTGAGTGTCTGCCTTCTGCTCAGGTCATGATCCCAGGGTTCTGGGATTGAGCCCCACATTGGGCTCCCTGCTGAGCAGGGAGCCTACTTCTCCCTCTCCCACTGTCCCTGCTTGTGTTCCCTTTCTCACTGTGTCTCTCTCTGTCAAATAAATAAAATCTTTTCAAAAAATACAGAGATTTTGAAAACAGACAGAATAAAATGACAATTGTATATAGAACAATCCATGTGATCCCTGTCTTCTCATCAGAAACAGTGGAAACCAGAAAAGGTTGGATCATCTTTCAAGTGCTCAAATAAAAAGGCAGTCAGTCCAGAATTCTGATCTAGTGAAATACCTTCAAGAATGGTGAAATAAACATTTTTAGGTGAAACAAAAATAACAGACTTTATCACAAGCAGATCTTCAAGAAATGCTAACAGAAGGGAAATAAAACCATGTGGAAATTAGGATCTTGAGGAAGAAGAAACATCAGAAATAGAAAATACCTTAGTAAATATATTATTTTTCCTCTTAATTTCATTAAAATACATAAAACTTTAAAACAAAAATTTTAATGTCTGGTGAAGTTTATTAGATCTGTTGATGTAATACATATGAACGCTGTATTACATAGGGCAGGACGAGGTAAGAAGTAAATCGACCTAAACACTCTATAGAAAGTTAAGGGTATATGTTGAGTATTTAGAAGAACCACTGGGGAAAAAATGCAGAGATTTAACCAAAAGGCTAATAATTAAATTAAGATTGTAAGATGTTCATAGCAGTTTTGTTCATAATAGCCCCAAACTATAAATAGCCTAGGTGTCCATCAAATTGGGGTATAAATAAACAAATTTTGATGTATTCATGTAGTGGAATACTACAGGCATAACTCGCTTTATTGTGCTTTGAAAATAATGCATTTTTACAAATGTATGTTACAAATGCATTTTTACAAAAGTCTGTTACAGTCTTGCATTGAGCAAGTCTATTAACACCATTTTTCCAACAGCATTTGCTGCTTTCATAACTGTCACATTTTGGTACTTCTAGCAATTACTTTAAATTTCTTCATTATTGTATTGGTTATGGTGATCTGTAATTAGTGATCTTTGATGTTACCGTTGTAATTGTTTTGGGGTGCCACAAACCATGCCCATTTAAGACTATGAACTTAATTGATAAATGTTGTGTGTCTTCTGACTGCTCTACCAACCAGCCATTCCCATTTCTCCCTTTCCTCAGAACTCCATATTCCCTGAGACAAAAAATGGTGAAATTAAGCCAATTTTTTATTGTCTTATGTTAGGCACCATATATCATTACTTTTTGAAGAGTGTTCCAAGATCCATTGTTTATGTATAACACCCAGTGCTCCATGCAATACATGCCCTCCTTTATACCCACCACCAGGCTCACACTTCCCCCCATTCCCTCCCCTCTAAAACCCTTAGTTTGTTTCTCAGAGTCCACCGTCTCTTGTGGTTCATTTTCCCCTCTGATTTATTTCTGTCCCCTCCACTTTCCCTTCCTTCTAATGTCTTCTATGTTATTCCTTCTGTTCCCCAAGTAAGTGAAACCATATAATTGACTTTCTCTGCTTGACTTATTTTACTCAGCATAATCTCCTCCAGTCTCATCCATGCTGATGCAAATGTTGGATGTTCATCCTTTCAGATGGCTGAATAATACTCCATTGTTTATATGGACCACATTTTTATCCATTCGTCTGTCAAAGGGTATCTTGCCTCTTTCCATACTTTGGCGATTGTGGCCATTGCTGCTATGAACATGGGGGTACATTTGGCCCTTCTTTTCACTACATCTGTATCTTTGGGATAAATACCCAATAGTACAATTGCCAGGACATAGGGTAGCTTTATTTTCATTTTTTTTAAAAGAATTTCCCCAAGTAGCTGCACCAACTTACATTCCAACAGTTTTAGAGGGTTCCCCTTTCTCCACATCCTCTCCAACATTTGTTGTTTCCTGCCTTGTTAATTGTTGCCATTCTAACTGGTAGTATTTCAATATGGTTTTGATTTGAATTTCCCTGATGACTAATGATGATGAATGTTTTTTCATGTGTTTGCTAATCATTTGTATTTCTTCATTGGAGAAGTATCTGTTCTTGTCTTCTGCCCATTTTTTGACTTGGTTATCTGTTTTGGGGGTGTTGAGTTTGAGAAGTTCTTTATAAATCTTGGATATCAAGCCTTTGTTTGTAGTGTCTTTTTTTTGAAGATTTTATTTATTTATTTGACAGAGAGAGAGATCACAATAGGCAGAGAGGCAGACAGAGAGAGGAGGAAGCAGGTTCCCCGCCAAGCAGAGAGCCCAATGCAGGACTCAATCTCAGGACCCTGAGACCATGACCTGAGCTGAGCCACCCAGGGTCCTGTCTGTAGTGTCTTTTGCGAATATCTTCTCCCATTCTGTGGCTTGCCTTTTTGCTTTGTTGACTGTTTTCTTTGCTGTGAAGAAGCTTTTTACCTTGAAGTCCCAAAAGTTCATTTTTGCTTTTGTTGCCCTTGCCTTTGGAGACATATCTTGAAAGAAGTTGCTGTGGCCGATGCCAAAGAGGTTACTGCCTATGTTCTCTAGGATTTTGATGGTATAAAAATCTCTCTCACACTGAGGTCTTTCATCCATTTTGAGTTTATTTTTATGTATGGTATAAGAGAATGGTTGAGTTTCATTCTTCCGTATGTAGCTATCCAATTTTCCCAGCACCATTTATTGAAGAGACTATCTTTTTTCCACTGGATATTTTTTCTTGATTTGTCAATGACTATTTGACCATAGAATTGAGGGTCCATATCTGGGCTTCCTACTCTGTTCCATTGGTCTATTTGTCTGTTTTTTTGTGCCAGGACCATGCTGTCTTGGTGATCACAACTTTGTAATAAAGCTTGAAATCAGGCAATGGGATGCTCCCCACCTTTGTTTTTCTTTTTCAACATTTCCTTGGTGATTCGGGGTCTTTTCTGATTCCATACAAATTTGAGGATTGTTTGTTCCAGCACTTTGAGAAATGCCAATGGTATTTTGATCAGGATGGCATTGAAAGTATAGATTGCTCTAGGCAGCATAGACATTTTCACAATGTTTATTCTTCTGAGCCATAAGCATAGGATGTTTTTCCATCTTTTTGTGTCTTCTTCAATCTTTCATGAGTAATCTGTAGTCCCTTGAGTATAGATCCTTTACCTCTTTGGTTAGGTTTATTCCAAAGTATTTTATGGGTTTTGGTACTATTGTAAATGGATCAATTCTCTAATTTCCCTATGTACAGTTTCATTGTTAGTGTATAAGAAAACAACTGATTTCTGTGCATTTATTTTTTCTTTTACCACATTACTGAATTGCTGTATGAGTTCTAGTAATTTGGGGTTGGAGTCTTTTGGGTTTTCCACATAAAGTTTCATGTCATCAGTGAAGAGAGAGAGTTTGACTTGTTCTTTCCTAATCTGAATACCTTTTATTTCTTTTTGTTGTCTGATTGCTGTTGCTAGGACTTCTAGTCCCATGTTGAACAATAGTGGCAAGAGTGGGCATCCTTGTGTTCCTGATCTCAGTGGGAAAGCTCTCAGCTTCTCCCCATTGAGAATGATATTCCTTGTTGGTTTTTCATAGATGGATTTTATGAAGTTGAGGAATGTTTCCTCTACTCCTATACTCTGAAGAGTTTTAATCAGGAAAGGATGCTGTATTTCGTCAAATACTGAAGAGTTTTAATCAGGAAAGGATGCTGTATTTCGTCCATCAATTGAGAGGACCATGTGGTTCTTCTCTCTTTTCTTATTGATTTGTTCTATCACATTGATTGATTTGTGAATGTTGAACCACACTTGCATTCCAGGGATAAATCCCACCTGGTCGTGGTGGATAATCTTTTTAATGTAGTTGGATCCTCTTAGCCAGGATCTTGTTGAGAATCTTGGCATCCATATTCATCGGGGATATTGGTCTGAAATTCTCCTTTTTGATGGGGTCTTTGCCTGTTTAGGGGATCAAGGTAATGCTGGCTTCATAGAAAGAGTCTGGAGGTTTTCCTTCTGTTTCTATTTTTTGAAACAGTTAGGAGAATAAGTATTATTTTGTTTTTGAATGTTTGGTAGAATTCCCCAGGGAATCCATCAGGTCCAGGACAATACTTTTTTGGGAGGTTTTTGATCACTGCTTCAATCTTGTTACTAGTTATTGGTCTATTCAGGGTGTCATTTTCTTCCTGTTTCAGTCTCAGAAATTTAGAGGCTTCCAGGAATGCATCCATTTCTTCTGGGTGGCTTAATTTATTGGCATATAGCTATTGATAATAATTTCTGATGATTGTTTCTATTTTCTTGGTTTTAGTCATGATCTCTCCCCTTTCACTCATAATTTTAATATTTTGGTGGTGCCTGGGTGGCTCAGTTGGTAAGGTAACTGCCTTTGGCTTGGGTCATGATCCCGGAGACCTGGGATCAAGTCCTACATCTAGCTCCCTGCTTGGCAGGGGGCCTGCTTCTCCCTCTCTCACTCCCCTTGCTTGTGTTCCCTCTCTGGCTGTGTTTCTCTCTGTCAAATAAATAAAAATCTTTAAAAAATATTTTGGTCTTCTCTCTTTTCTTTTGGATTAGTTTGGCCAGTGGTTTATTGACCTTATTAATTCTTTCAAAGAACCAGCTTATTTTATTTATGTATCTCTAGTTTCTAACTCATTGATCTCTGCTCTAATATTAATTACTTCCCTTCTTGTGTGTGGGCTCGGCTTAATTTGTTGTTAACTCTCCAGTTCTTTAAGGTGTAAAGAGAGTTGGTTTATTCAGGAGTTTTCAATTTTTTTGAGTGAGGCTGGATGGTTATATATTTCCCTCGTAGTACTGCCTTTGCTGTATCCCATAAGTTTTGGACCAATGTGTCTTCATTCTCATTGGTCTCCATGAATTGTTTAAGTTCTTCTTTGATTTCCTGGTTGATCCAAACATTCTTGCACAAGATCGTCTTTAGCTTCCAAGTGTTTGAATTCTATCCAAACTTTTTCCTGTGATTGAGTTCCAGTTTCAAGTCACTGTGGTCTGAGAATATGCAGGGAATAATCTCAATCTTTTGGTATTGGTTGAGCCCTGCTTTGTGACCCAGTATGTGGTCTATTCTGGAGAAAGTTCCATGTGTGCTTGAGAAGGATGAGTATTCTGTTGTTTTAGGGTGGAAAGTTCTGTATATATCTATGAGGTCCATCTAGTCCAATATTTCCTTTAAAGCTTTTGTTTCTTTGTTAATTTTCTGCTTAAGTGATCTGTCTATTTCTGAGCATGGCATGTTTAAGATCCCCTACAATTAAAGTATTCTTATCAATATGTCTTTATTTTGCTTAACAGTTGGCTTATGTAGTTGGATACTACCATATTGGGGGCATAAATATTTACAACTGTTAGATATTCTTGTTAGATAGATCCTTTAAGAATGATGTAGTATCCTTCTGTATCTCTGACTATAGGTTTTGCTTAAAATCTAATTTGTCTAATATAATTGTACACCAGCTTTCTTTTGAGGTCTGTTAGCATGAAAGATAGTTCTCCATCCCTTCACTCTGTTTGAATGTGCCTTTAGGTTCAAAATGTGTCTCTTGCATACAGCATATGGATGGGACCTGTCTTTTTATTCACTCTGCAACCCTGTGCCATTTTATGGGAGCATTTAGGCCATTCATGTTGAGAGTGATTATTGAAAGATGTTTTTATTGTCATCATGTTGCCTGTGAGAACCTTGTTTCTATAGATTGTTTCTGTAAATTTCTGTTCTATATCACTCTTGGGGTCTTTCTTGTTCTATGGAACTCCCCTGAATATTTCCTGTAGTGCCAGCTTGGTGGTCACATAATCTTTTAGTCTTTGCTGGTCTTGGAAGCTCTTTATCTTATCATGCATTATGAATGTCACCCTTGCCAGATAAAGTATTCTTGGCTGCATGTTCTTATCATTTAGTGCATGAATATGTCTTGCCAGCCCTTTCTATCTTGCCAGGTTTCTGTGGACAGGTCTGACATTATTCTGATGTGTCTCCCTCTGTATGTAAGGAATCTCTTCCCCTTGGCTGCCTTTCATACAATTTCTCTAAATTTATGATTTGCAAATTTCACAATCACATGTCTGGAGGTCTTTCTATCCTCGTTGATCTTGGGGGTTGTTCTCTCTGCTTCTAGGACACAAACACTTGTTCCATTCCATTTCCCAGATTCAGGAAATTCTCATCTAGGATTTGCTCAACTATATCTTCTAGTCATTTCTCTCTGTCCCCTCAGGGATTCCAAAAATTCTGACATTGGAACATTTCATGGCGTCATTTTCAGGCCTCCTCTTGATCCTTTTTTTATTTTTTATTTTATTTTATTTTTTAAGTTTTTAAAAAAATTTATTTATTTGACAGAGAGAAACATAGCCAGAGAGGGAACACAAGCAGGGGGAGTGAGAGAGGAAGAAGCAGGCTTCCTGCCGAGCAGGCAGCCCGATGTGGGGCTCGATCCCGGGTCTCCGGGATCATGACCTGAGCTGAAGGCAGTCACCCCAATCCTAGGACACTTGACTTGGGTCAGCATCTGCAGCCACCCAGTCCCAGCAATTGCCCCTTAAGTCCCTTTGTTCTGTTTGAGTGCTGTTATCTGTCCCTTCCCAACTTGCAGCCAGTCTCAAAGTTATTACTGGTCCCCAAGTGCAGAGCACTTTTGCATTGGGGTATTACCTTCCAATGGCTCTCACTTCTGGTGGCAGGTCTTTTTATCCTCCAATATCTGTCCATGTACTCCCAACCCCTCTGAACCTCTCCACTGATGATTCTCTGCCCCCATAGAGATCCTGAAATGTGTAATTTTATATCTCAGGTCGATTTCATGGGTGTTCAGAGTACTCTGATAGATAATCTAGTTCAATTCAGGGGACTGGTTGAAAAAGGGTCTCCTACTCCCCTGTCATCTTGCCCCTTCTCCTGAAATTAAGCCAATTAATAAGTCTACGGTGACCTTTAAGTGTTAAGTGAAAGGAGGAATTGCACACCTCCCACTTTAAATCAAAAGCTAGAAATAATTAAGCTCAGTAAAGAAGGCATGCTGAAAACCAAGAAAGGATGAAAGCTAGGCTTCTGGGTCAAACAAAAATCAGACAAGTTGTGAAGGCAAAGGAAAAGGTCTTGAAGGAAATTAAAAGGTCTTCCGACTCCAGGGCAAACACAAATGATAGGAAAGTAAAAATGCCTTCTTGCTAATATGGAGGAAATTTTAGTCGTCTGGATAGAAGATATTCCCTCAAGCCAGAGCAAAGCCCAAACTGTCCTCAATTCTTTGATGGTTGAAAGAGGTAAGGAAGCAGCAGAAGACAAGTTGGAAGCTAGTAGAGGTTTGTTCATGAAGTTTACGGAAAGAAGCCATCTCTATAACAAAAGTTCAAGGTGAAGCAGCAAGTTCTCCAAAAGCTCTAGCTATGGTAATTCATGATGGCATTTATACTAAACAACAGATTTTCTGTGTACACAACCTTCTATTGGAAGTAGATGCTTCTGGGACTTTCACAGCTAGAGGGAAGTCAATGTGTGGGAGTCAGACCGCCAGTCAGGGCAGGCGGTCTGACTCCCTCAGTAAGGGCCATACACCTGGTTACTTTAAGTTGAAGTCAATGCTTATTTACCATTCTGAAAATCCTTAAGAGTTATCATAAATCTATTCTGCCTCTGTTCTCTAAGTGGAACAACAAAGCCTGGGTGATGGCACATCTATTTACAGCATGGTTTACTGAATATTTTAAGTCCACTCTTTATACCTGCTCTAAAAAAAAAAAAAGATTTTTTTGGAAATATTATGGTTCACTGACAATGCACCTGGTCATCCAAGAATTCTGGCAGAGATATCCAACAAAATTAATGTTGTTTTCAAGACTACTACCACCACATCCATTCTTTAACCCACAGATCAAGGAACAGTTTCAACTTTCAAATGCTAATAGGAAATGCATTTCTTAAGGCTATAGTTGACATAGATAGGGATTCCTCTGATGGATCTGGGCACAGCCATTTGGAAACTTTCTGGAAAGTATCCACCATTCTGGATGCCCATAAAGAACAGTCATGATATGTGGGGAAAAGGTAAAAATATCTTTAAGAACAGGAGTTTGGAGGAAGTTGATTCCATGGTTGACTTAGATATGCTCAAAATTTAGTGGACGAAGCAGCTGCAGGTGTGGTGGAAATAGCAAAAGAACTCTGAGTGGAGCCTGGAGATATGACTGAATTGTTGCAATCACATGATAACATTTTAAGCAATGAAACATTCCTTCTTAAGCATGAACCAAGAAAGTAATTTCTTTAGATGGAATATACACTTGGTGAAGATGCTATTGAGACTTTTGAAATGACCACAAGGATTTAGATTATTACATGAACTTGGTTGATAAAGTAGCAATAGGATTTGAGAGGATTGACTCCAGTCAAAAGAAGTTTTTTTTATTTTTAAAGATTTTATTTATTTGACAGAGAGAAACACAGCCAGAGAGGGAACACAAGCAGAGGGAGTGAGAGAGGGTGAAGAGCAGACTTCCTGCCGAGCAGGGAGGCTGACACAGGGCTTGATTCTGGGACTCCAGGATCATGACCTGAGCTGAAGGCAGACACTTAATGACTGAGCCACACAGGTGCCCCTCTTTCATCTCTTTCATTCTGTTTCTTTCTTCCTTCCTTCCTTCCTTCCTTCCTTCCTTCCTTCCTTCCTTCCTTCCTTTTCTTTCTTTTTTTCTTTCTTTTCTTTCTTTCCTTCAATTTTTCTTTTGATGTCCATTAGCATGATAAATGGTTCTCTACCTCCTCACTTTCAATTTGGAGGTATCGTTGGGTATTAAATGTGTGTCTTGTAAGCAGCCTTGTTTTTTGATCCATTCCAATATTGTGTTTTGACTGGAGCATTTAGTCCATTTACATTCAGAGCAATTATTGATGGATAGGAATTTACTGCCATTGTATTACCTGTAAGGTTGCTATTCCTGTAGATTGTCTTATTTTGTTGCTTTTGGTTCTTTCTCTCCTACTTAAATTGTACCCTTTAATATTTCTTGCAGAATGGGTTTAGTGTTGATGAACTCCTTTAGTTTTTGCTTGTCTTGGAAACTCTCTCTCCTTCTATTCTGAATGACAGACTTGCTGGGTAAAGTATTCTTGGCTACATATTTTCCCCATTTAGTATATTTAATATATCATGCTGCTATCTTCTGACCTGCCAAATTTCTGTGGACAGGTTTGCTGCTATCCGTATTTTTCTACCCTAGTGGGTAAGGACATTTTGTCTCTAGGGGCTTTCAGAATTCTCTTTGCCTTTGTATTTTGCAAGTTTCACTATGATATGTCTTGTTTTTGACCTGTTTTTGTTGATGTTGAGGGTAGTTCTCTTTGCCTCTGTACTTGAATGCCTGTTTCTTTGCCCAGATTAGGGGAATTTTCAGTTACAGTTTATTCAAATAAACCTTCTGCTTTTCCACATTCTTCTTCTGGGACTCCTATAATATGGATGTTTTTGCACTTTGTGGAATCACTGATTTCCCTAAGCCTATGTTCATGAACTAATAGTTTTCTTTTCCTCTTTTTTTCAGCTCAGTTATTTTCTGTAATTCTATCTTTTATGTCACTTATTCATTTCTCTGATTCTTCCATCCTCATTGTGATTGTATTCACTCAGTTTTGCATCTCTGTTATAGCATTTTTTTTTTATTTAGGTCTGACTACTCTTCAGGTCTTTTATATCTGCAGCAAAGTTTTCTCTGGTGTCTTCTATGCTTTTTTCAAGCCCAGCTAGTGTTCTTATGGCTATTGTTCTAAAATCTTGTTCAGTAATATTGCTTATATCTGTTTTGAGCAAGTCCTGAGCTGCTACTTCTTGATCTTTCCCTTAGGGAAAATTCCTTCATATTGTCATTTTGGCTAAGTTTCTGTCTTTTGTGTATTATGAAGTCTTGATATGTTTCCTGCTCCTGAGAGTAATGCTATATTAAAAATGGTTCATGCACTTTCCAAGGCCTGGCACTTCAGGAAGTATTTCTGGTGTATGCTGCCTGCACTCTGTTGTTGTGTCTTAGCTGCTCTTTCCCACAGGTCTGTGAAATTCCTTCTTACTTGGATTGTGAAGTGTTTGGGCCTTTAATAGGTGTGCTTTGGTTTGTTTGTTAATATAACCCTGATAACAGAAAAATGATGAAAAACAAACAAACAAAAACATGGCCCAAGAAAAGAAAGACAAAAGCAAAAGGAACAAAAAAAGCAAACAGAACTATAAACTTGATTCCAAAAGAAGGAAGAAGAAGCCTAATTAAAAAAAAGAAAACAAGAAAAGGGTACATACAAACACAGAAACAAAAAACTATAAGCCTGATTTCAAAGAAAAAAGAAAAAAAAAGTACATGTAGGAGCCTGTAACTTTAATGAATTTAATTGATTCAGAAAGTTTTTTGGTATAGTTTGGTATATATAAAGTCTCTTTTATTTCTGATATATCTGTCAAGTCTTCCCTTTTTCTTATTAATTTTCTTTATCTTTTCAAAGAATCAGATCTTAGTTTCATTCATCTTTTCTATTGTCTTTTTAGTCTCTATTTTATTTATCATTTTTCTGATTTTGCTTCATTCTTGAAAAAACATTTATCATTATGAACTTTCCTCTTAGAGCTTCTTTTGCTGAATCCCATAAGTTTTGATATCTTCTATTTCCATTTTCATTTGTCTCAATGTAGTTTTTTATTTCTTTTGATTTCTTTGATTCATTGGTTGTTCAGTTACATGTTGTTTACCACATATTCATTAATTTTCTAGTTTCTTCTTGTAATTGGTTTCTAGTTTCATACCATTGTGATTAGAAAAGATGCTTGATATGACTTTAGTCTTATTAAATTTATTAAGACCTTTTTTGTGGCCTAATCTTTGATCTGTCCTGAGAATGTTCCATGTGCATTTGAGAAGATTGTGTACTCTGTTGTTGGATACAATGTATATATGTCCATTAAGTCCATCTGGTGTAATGTGGTGTTTAAGGCTGATGTTTCCAATGGGAAGCCAGTCCCTCAAGCAGCAAATTTTAAAGTAAGCAAATTTATGTAGTTCTTTGGCTCTGCAAGCAAAAGCTCCAGTTGCTGCCAGAGTGAGGGTATCTAGAGGAGTTGATCTGGGCAGAAGCTGCAAAAATTTTAGTTGCAGATGAGTGTATAATCTCCTTTCTGAGAGATATTGGAAAGCTGTAGCAAGGCTGAGGGAGAGTGTCTCTTGGTCTGTGCTACGTGTGAGCATGTCCGTAGATGCCTAGATGTGTACCAGACCTGAAGCCTGCCCCTCAGCCTCAAGCTCCAGGACAAATAAAAATGCCTCTTTCACAGAAATTTTGAAAATATGTTTTAGTCTTCTGTCTCTGATGTGCCCTTGGGGTGGTAGCCTATGTGAAACTGTCTCTCTCATTGTTAGAGCCCTGTGGGACCCAGGAACATAAGCTTCCCCTGGCCACCAGAGCCAGGCAGTGAAGGGATCCCCTGTATGGCAGCAGAAAAGACCAGAGCTAGAAGTAAAATAATTTCATCCAATGTGGGTAAAGTCCCCTTCCAAAAGATACTTGTGTTCTGGTGCATGGTAGATGGAGCATAGGAAGATAGTGCCCATCTTCCAAAGTTTCTCGGAAGGATTACAGATAGCCGTGATATGTGTTTTGAATTAGAACCCTGCCCCAAAGGCTGCAGATCTGATGATAAACTAATAGGCCTCTTTGACAGAAGATGGAACTCCTCACTCCTTTGACTTTTTCTATGCCCTGGGAGTGGAAGCTGTTTAATAATTCCTTCTCCATTGCTTAGTTGCCTGTGGGAACCATGACCATAAGCCCCACTGACTACCAGAGCCAGGAGTTATAGAGATGAACCCTGATGGCAGCCACAAAAACTGTGGTGCTAGACAAGGACATAAGCTCCTTTATGAGAGATAATAGTGAACTGAGAGAGAGAGAGCACAAAGATTTCATTTACTGGTCTCTGTTTCCTGAGAGCTTCTTCATAGGACCCTAGATAAGTGCCAAAGCAGAAGCCTGCCTCTTGGGCCTAAGCTACTAGACCAGCAGGTAAGCTTCCTTCCCAGAAAGACTGCTGTGTGCTGGTGGTGGGGGGTGGAGGTGGTCATCTGCTCATCTGCTCTGTGTAGTGCCCTGGAAGTGGTAATCTGTCAAGAATGGTCTCTTCAATTGTCACAGTCTCACAGTCCTATAGCACCCAGGAACATAAACTGACCCCGTCTCCACAGTCAGGTGAAGAAAGAGCATCCCCTGGGTGGCATTCATAAAAACTAGGGTACCAAAAGGTGTAACAATTCCCATTTGGAAGATAATGGCACTTTTCAGTGCAGCAAAGGGAGAATGTGTAGATGGTGCCCAATGGCTAGAGCAAGGCTGAGGGTTTGTAATGGTGGTGCCCACTGGAAAGAAAAAAAAAAAAAAGATGATGGCCACAGATTATGGAGCAGCAAAGGGAGGTGTAATCATGCTGCCCACTTTGGGGATGGGGGAAAGGCCTTGGCTTTTGAAAAAACTCAGGAATTCAATGCATTATGATGCTTTTAGATTAGCAAATGAGATTCTTCCACATAAAGTTTGGGCATGATCAGTTGCTTCTGAATCTGTGTGTGGGGCAGGTAAGTCTGAGTGTATGAGTCCTTTAAGACTTACTTTTCAGGGCGCCTGGGTGGCTCAGAGGGGTAAGCCTCTGCCTTCGGCTCAGGTCATGATCTCAGGGTCCTGGGATCGAGGCCCGCATCGGGCTCTCTGCTCAGCAGGGAACCTGCTTCCTCCCCTCTCTCTCTGCCTGCCCCTCTGCCTACTTGTGATATCTCTCTCTGTCAAATAAATAAATAAAATCTTAAAAAAAAAAAAAAGACTTACTTTTCAGATCACTGTAGATTAGTATGTCTGGCATATATAAGCCCCATTGTTTTTCACAGCTGGATGTTTGGGGGACTCATCTCTTAGGTCAAGGTCTTAAATGTTGAAGTGCCCCATTTGGGGTTCAGACCATTCTGTCTTTAGGGAGAAGCTGTGGGTTTTGAGTTCCCTCCCAATTGTATGTTGTCAAGCCAGGGGTTGGTTTTATGGTGAACATGTGGTTCAGTCCTTTCTCCCTGCTTTGATGTGGTGTTTTTCTTATTTGCCTGATGTGTAGCTGTTGCTTAGCTAGTTTTCAGTTCTTTTTTCCAGAGGGAATTGTTCCATGTATAGCTGTAGATTCAGTGTGTCCATGAGAGGAGGTTAGGATCTTTCTACATTGCCATTTTGAAGTAGAACCTCACTGTGCATCTTTATTTAAAATCTGGCTCACTTTTTTTGCTTTCTAGAACTAATTTTCTTATTATTTAAAATGGGATTCTCAATGCAAATCTCAATAGGGACTTAGAAGGGATTTAATTAGCTATTTTATATAGAGTGTCTGGCACGTAGCCTGGTTTACTGTAGCAATAAAAATTAAGTCATGGCTCTTTATTTCTAGTCCATCTCTACTTCCACTTCTCAACATAGTTACTATCATAAAGGATATTTCAGTGATTAAATCCTGATTTGTGGTGGATAGACTCCAGAGTAGCTCCCATGATCCTCACCTTGGCATTCATGCTGTTCTGTGATCCCTTCCCTCCCAAGCATGGGCAAGATGGGTGATTTGCTTTTGACCTTTAGAATTTCTTAAAGGTGATGGAATGTGCATGGAGTGCGTAACATTGACCTTGCAAGGAAATTCTTTGTCCCTTGCTGACTTTGAGGAAGCAAGAGGCCATTTTGGGAAGACATATGTGACAAGTAACTGAGTCTGATAGCCTGCAGGGTAGTGAATGTTGTCTACAACTATGTGAGCTTTGGAGTGGATCCTTCCTCAGTTGAGCCTCAGATGAGACCATTGCCCTGGCTGATACTTTCATTTTAGCTATGTAATTTCCTAAACCATGTCACCATGTGACACTTGACACACAGAGACTATAAGATAATGTATACTGTTTTAAGCTGCTAAAATCTGTCAGTAATTTTGTGCAGCAATAGATAACTAATACAGATCTTTATTTGTGCAAATAATTATATTGTAAAAGGAAAAGTGTTTTATAAGATTTTGAATTCTTCATATTCTGGAGAAACAAGTTTACTGCTCTATTGATGGTGATGTTGAAAACATTGCCTGAAGGCAAAGCAGATATTTTTTGTCATTGTGTGGAATAATAGCTGATGCTAAATATACTGGCCTCATAATTTCCTATTAAGATTTAAGAGCTTTCAGGCATCTTGTGAAGAATATTATGCAGTGGAATTTCCACATACTGCAGTTTTGAAGTGTGTGTGTGTATGCATAAAAAAATGTAACATAAATCTACCATCTTAACATTTTAAAGTGTATAGTTCACTAGTGTTAAGTATATTCACCATGTTGTGAAACAGAGTTCCAAAACTTTTCCATCTTATAAAAATGAAATTCTGTACTCATTCCACAACTCTTCTTTACCCTAGCTGCAAGTAACTACCATTCTACTTTCTGTCTCCATGAATTTGACATTTAGCTACCCCATCTAAGGGGAACCATACAGTATTTGTCTTTTTCTGACTGCCTTATTTCATTTAGCACAATTTCCTCAAAGTTTACCCATCTTGCCGCATGTGATAAGATTTCTTTCCTATTGAAGTCTGAATAAAGCTTTTTATGTTTTTAATTATGAAATATTTTAAGCAAAATGAAAAGTATTAAAAAAAACTTTAAAGATTTTATATAATAAGAAATGCTAACTACAAACAACCTGAAGTTCTCTGTAACTCAGGCAAATAAGAAATGAGATAATAGAATACTTTGAGTAAGCACATATTGGTAGACAAAATAAGTGATTTATTTTTCACATTTCTTGCTAGATAAGTCTATAGAGTGTTTGGTAGAGACAATAAAAATGTAAAATATCTGAAACTTACATTATTACATATGTTTTACTAAGAATTCATACTGTTTCACATAGTAATTTATAAACCAATAATAAAATAGATGCATCTTTATAATTACATAAAAATACAGTTACACAGAACACAGAAGGAAAATATTTTTGTAATAAGCATATTGGGATTTATAAAATTAGGCTTCATTCCTATAGTTAACTTATACAAATGTAAAATAAACATGAGAAAGAGTAACCATTTTGAAATGCGATTGTTATACTTAAGAAACATGTTGAACATAATGTCAAAATGATCTCATAAATCAATGTCTTGTCATTCAGCATACCCAGTTATAAATTTTATTCCACTTATGGCTGCACTAATTTCATGGGGCAAATATAGAAGAGAATTCATCTGGGGGCACCTGGGTGGTTCAGTTGGTTAAGCAGCTGAGTCTTGATTTTTAGCTCAGGTCATGATCTCAGGACCGAGAAATTGAGCCCCACATTGGGTTGTGTGCTGGGCATGGAGCTATGTGCTAGCATCTCTCTCCCTGCCCCTCCCCACTGCTTGCTCACTCTATTCTCCCCCCCCCCGCCAAAAGACAACTCATCTGCAAGCTCTTCTGTTTTCCACTTTTCTCTCCTTCCATTTGATCTCCTTCTCCCCTTACTATTCTAAATTCCTTTCAAATACAGCCATAGAGAAATCTTTTTCTAGAGGAAATAAGTTACTTCTCAGGATTACTATAGAAATGTACAGATTCAGTTGAAAAATAATGTTAAAACATTATCTTTAGGGCGCCTGGGTGGCTCAGTTGGTTAAGCAACTGCCTTCGGCTCAGGTCATGATCCTGGAGACCTGGGATCGAGTCCCACATCGGGCTCCCTGCTCAGTGGGAAGCCTGCTTCTCCCTCTCTCAGTCCCCCTGCTTGTGTACCCTCTCTGGCTGTGTTTCTCTCTGTCAAATAAATAAAAATCTTAAAAAAAAAAAACATTATCTTTAGATATATTAGAAGACAAAGAACCCAAATATGAAATCCTTTACTTTGTAAAATTATTCAGTTTATGGCCCAATTTATTTTTATTTTGACTTTATATTTTAGTGTCTTTTCTAATAAAATATACAGTTTTACACAAACCATCACAAAGCTGAAAAAAGTCAACTGTTGTCTTAAATTATTACAATAACTGTTTATAAGTAAGTTCATTTCTCATGAAAATTTCTTACTTTTTTTAAATGGTCTGTATAGAATTTTTAAATTAATACATTTATTTTTAGAGAGAGAGCATGAGCCAGGGGAGAAGTAGAGGGGCAAGGAGAGGAGGAGAATCTCAAGCAGACATCACACTGAGTGTGGATCTGGAAGTGGGGCTCTTTCCCATAACCCTGAGATCAGGACCTGAGCTAAAAGCAAGAGTCAGACATTTTAACCCACTGTGCCACACAGGAGCCCCAGTCTGTAAGAAGTTTTAGTAATTATTAGAACCATGTCTTAAAACATTTGACTCGTGCTTATACTGATCAACAGAAATACATTTTTTAGAAATAAGATGTGTTTCTGGTAGGCAGCTACTACATGGCTATTTTATAAGTTTTTATGTAGGAATTAATGCAAGAGATTTTCTAAGGTGGCCTCCTCTGCACTTACTTTTTGAAAAATGCATAAGTACTTTCCTTTGGAAATTGTGTAGCCTACGCACATTTAAAAAAAAAATCACAGAATGTGGGAATATGGACAATCTAAGAACATCAGAAACATGATGTTCGATGTCATATGGTCTAAAATAGATAAGGCTTCTCCCAGATATCCTGTAGATTGCTCAACAGTCGAACCTCCCTTTTGTCTTCTTTTAATGACATTCAGACAACTGTGTTTATCAATTGCCCTATGATGTGAATAACTCTGTGACAGGTATCTCGGGAGACTATGAAATCCGTTAGAAAGGGATACTTCGTATTATAAGCCCTTTGAGGTTTTCGTAATCCAATACCATCCAGTAATAGGAAGGATATAGTAAATAGAACTTGACAGAGAGGGCACTAGAACACATTCCATTTTCTTAGTGTGTATGTGTCAATGTAATAGAAATAAAAGAAATAACAGAAACTATGGGATTGCTGGAATGAGTTTTGAGTGTTATTTTGGAAGAAAGATACTTATTGGCTGGGAAAAATGGTAAGCACAGGAACCAAGAGGATGACAAGCCGTTGCTTGAATATAGAGACGATGGGTATAGGAACTGAAAGCATATGATCAAAAGTTTGAACATAGTATTTGAAAAACCACTATAGGCAGAGATAGGACTAAAGTTATACTTCAGGAGAACATTTTTGTGGTTATGATTCAGATAAACTGCATGAAGAATAGGCTTTGGGAAAGGAGGCTGGTACATTGTTGGGTTTTAAAAAGTGACTATGACCTGAACCTGGGCTACAGCTGTAAAATTAAATTGAAATATTCAGATGACCCTCAAGGGGCTCTGTTACTCCATTCAATTTAACATCTAAATGCTGTAATTAAAAATCCTTAGGAAAAAGATTTCCATTTTGTCTGTTGTCATAGATACTTCAACACTAAGAAGAAACAAAAATAATTCAAAGGGAACACGAGATGGCAGCAGTTATATAAAGAGAACAACTGAGGAAAGAAAAACATTCGAAATTATTTTTAAAGTAAAAAAAGAATACGTAGTACTTTATTCGTTATGTAGTGTATTCCTTTTCATTTCAGAGATTACTCAGTTATTGGTTTCATGCTTCACAGCACATCTGAGGTTCATTCTGACTGTAGTAAAAATCCTACTCCATTACATGTGATTATTTCCTAAAATAAAGCTGTTGCTGTTTTCTGCAGATTATGGTTCCTCTGTGTTATCTGTGGCAGAAGAGTTCTGGATGCTGCAAAGTTGTTTTAAATGTTCCAGCATCACTTTTTCTTCCTCTTCTAGTCTCTCATTCTTCTTCATTTCCCATCTAAAAGAAAAATCACATCTTAGTATTTTTGAACTTCCAAACTATAGTCAACATTCAGTTATTCAGGGCTTTAAATATATATAGTTACTGCTTTACTGAGGCATCTATTTCTCATTGCTTATTCTTTGACTGACTCCCTCTCAGCACCAAATTTCACTGGCACTGCTCCTGCAGAATGGGCCAGGAAAATGGGAGAGGAAAGAAGAGTCCAACCAGTTCCAGTCTAGGGTAAAGTTTGAAAGTATTGTTTTAAATATGTTAATTTAAAAAAGTTAGATGCCTTACTAGGATATACATGCATATAAACAAATCCTAGAATTAGCAATTAGTAAGCAAATATTTTGCATAGTATTTTTCTTCACTGATACCACATCTGTGGCTTTAAGTTGCAGAGATTTACCAGGAAGGACCTCAGTAGCAAGAAGAATATTAAGCTAAATTGAATATACCTTAAAGGCAGGGCAGTCTATTCCTAGAAATAATATCAGATTTGAAGTAATCGTGTTAGAATAACCCAAGACAAGTAGCAAATTGTTAGCAAAATTCCATAGGGAATTGGCTGAAAAAAAGATTAAAGACTCTAATTTTGGGTGATTGAGAGGTATTTAGCAAAATGTCAAAATATGGAATTGTATATGAATATAATCTTCAAAGTAAATAGCACAATAACCCAGGTATGGATAATTCTTCCTCCTCCTTCCTCTCTCACATATGCCATTTCCTCAGGTCTGGCTAGGGCACTCTTGACTCAGCAATCCAAGAGTGAATCATCTACATATATTTTCTTTCTGTTTCCTCCAAATTCTACCAATCCCCAAGCCAACCATGATATACTGTCACAAAAGTATTTTAAATCTAGTGTTTTAATCCTAAAAAGATATACCCTCAAAGACCCTCAGCTATATGGGGACAGGATTTCTAATAAACAAGGAGCTATTCTCATTGAATGTCTTCCAGAAGCCCACTATTTTATTATAGTCAGAACTCTTGGATAAGAGTCTATCATACATGAAAAAAGTATATTGAGTTTGGAGTGGATCTTTCTGGTTTTCTTCACTGAAAATAAAGCAGGGACATTGCATTTTACAGGATCCTTGTTCCCACACACAGGTTTTCTTAGAGTGTTGGGCTCACTATGCCCTGACCAATCCTGGGAGGTAGTTTAAATAAAGAAGGAAGAAAGAGTGGAGACAAAGAATTATCTGAGAAATTAGACCTGGGTTTAATTTACATTTCTTCATCATTGTCTGCCTGGGATTCTCATCTCCTAGCCCCAGTCTTGGCTGGATCTAAAAACTGTTATTAATGGTTGCCTTAATTTTTCTATATGTTCCCATATGGTTGGAGTTAAATCAATGGTCATGTAGGTTTTAATAACAACTTGAAGGATAAAGATATTTTTCACCACTACACTGTTCAGTCATGTGACAAGGGGCAATTTTCTTTAGGTCAGTATTTTGAAATTTAAAATTTAGTCCATAAGGTTACCTTCTACTGCTTTCATGGAATTTTAAAGATCAAAAACTGTCACTACCCGTTTTATATAGGTGAATTTTGGCATCATTAATTTGCATGTTAAATTGAATTTCTTCCCAGTAACAGAAAATACTTATATAACACTATGTCTTCAGTGTTTTAAACACTTGACCTATCAGTCTTTAAATTCATATTAGAGGGCGCCTGGGTGGCTCAGTTGGTTGGGCGACTGCCTTTGGCTCAGGTCATGATCCCGGAGACCCGGGTTCGAGTCCCACATCAGGCTCCCTGCTCGGCGAGAAGCCTGCTTCTCCCTCTTCCACTCCCCCTGCTTGTGTTCTCCCTCTGGCTGTGTTTCTCTCTGTCAAATAAATAAAAAAATCTTTAAAAAAAATTCATATTAGAAAATGTTGTTATTCTCATTTTACAGAGGAGTAAACTGAGACACAGAATGTTAAATGTTAATGTCATTTACCCAGGTGTCTTTGGGTTGAAATCGGGGACCAGGTTCTAGTTTGTACTTAGAAATATAACGCCATGTTTTAAAACCATTTATATTTACCATTAATTAAAGTTAAAAGTAATTTGAACATTTTATTTTCTGAAAAATGTTGCCCATGTTGGACTGTATTTAAAAAAAAAATTTCTAAACTTCATGTAAATACATGAAATCCAAACATGAAAAATTAGTTTTACCTTTTTTATTCCATGGAAAGTTGCTAATACTGTACTGAGTAAATGAATTATTTTATGAATGTCAACAGAACAAAATATGTAATATGCACATAAATATTTTGATCATTGTCTCTCTTTGTGAAAATTGAAAGCATGATCTCTGTTTCATTTAAATATCTGTATAATTAATGTAATTTAAATGTATTGTATACATAATAGAATCCAAGATAAGGATTTTTGAAGCTTCAGGAGAATTGTAGGCATCTCACAGTGTAATTGAGCTGTTAGTAATTAATGATATTAAGCAATATAATTTATCTACCACAGCCTTCTTTCATTTGCTTTGTGCTTATTAAGAAGAAATCATTTCCTATGAGAAGAAATCATTTCATGTGAGAATAAATTCTGACAAATATAGGAGAAAAAATAATATTGTAACTACATTTTCTCTAATAATTTTACTTTATTGAATAAAACATTAGAGATTTGAAATATATGTTTACCTCAAGCCCTGATTATTTCAAATCTATAATTTTTTGAAATACATTGACATCATATTAGTTTCAGGAGTACAACATACTGGTTTCATTTTTATATATATTACAAAATGATCACCAGGATGAGTCTAGTTACCACCTATCACCATACAAAACTGTTATTACAATATTGTTAAATATATTCCATGTGCTGTAAAATACATCCCCATGACTTATTCTGTAACTGGAAGGTTGTATCTTAACCTCTTTCAATTATTTCTTCGGTGCCTGCACTTGCCTCCTCCCTGGCAACCATGTTTGTGTCTGTTTCTATGAGTCTGTTTCTGTCTTGTTCATTTGTTTTGCTTTTTAAGTCCTACATGTAAGTGAAACCATATGATATTTGTCTTTCTCTGACTTATTTCACTTAGCATAACATTCTCTAGGTCTGTCCATATTACAAGTGGCAAGAATTCCTTTTTAATGGCTGAGTAATATTCCATTGTATATATACAATGTATACCACATCTTTATCCATTTGATCTATCTCTGGACACTTAGATTGCTTTCACATCTTTGCTATTGTAAATAATGATGCAGTAAGCATAGGGGTGCATATTATCATTTCAAATTAGTGTTTTTGTTTTCTCCCCCAAAATACCCCAAAGTGGAATTGATGGATCAAATAGTTCTATTTTAAAATTTTAAAGGAACTTCCATACTGCTCTTCATAGTGACTTCACCAGTTTATCTTCCCACCAACAGTGCAAGAGAATTCTTATTTTTCTTTCTCTACATTTTTGTCAACATTTGTTATTTCTGGTCTTTTTGGTAGTAGCTGTTTTGACAGTTGTAACGTGACATCTCACTGTGATTTTGATTTTCATTTCCCTGATGATTAGTGATGTTGAGTATATTTTCATGTGCCTGTTGGCCATCTGTATATGTTTGGAAAATGTCTATTCAGGTTCTCTGTTCATTTCTTAATCTGAGTTTGCTTTTCTGATAGTGAGTTCTGAGGTGTTGTGGTTTTTTTAAAAAAATATATTGGAGGCATTATTTTCAAATATCTTTTCCCATTCAGTAGGCTGCCTTCTTGTTCTGTTGGTTTTAGTTTGATGTAATGCCATTTTTATTTTTTAATTTTTTAAAGTTTTTTTTTTAAAGGTAATCTCTATATCCCACTTGGGGTTCCAATTCATAACCCCAAGATCAAGAGTTGCATGCTCTTCCAGCTGGCCAACTAGGCACCCCATGTAGTGCCATTTAAAAATTTTTGCTTTTGCTGTCCTTGTCTGAAGAGTCCGATGAAAAAAAATACTATTAAGAGAGTTTACTGCCTATGTCTTCTAGGAGTTTTATGGGTCTGTGTCTTAATGTAAGTTATTTATCCATTTTGGGTTTATTTTTGTATATGGTGTTAGAAAGTGCTCCAATTTCATTGTTTTGCGTGCAGCTGTTCCTGATTTCCCAACACCATTTATTGAAGAGATCCTCTTTTCCCCAGTGTATTCTTGACTCCTTTGTCATAGATTAATTGCCCATATAAGCATGAGTTAATTTCTGGGATGTCTGTTTGCCAGGAGCCGACCCCAGCAACGGTAATGATCGGGGTTTCCTGAAGGTGGTGATGGAGTCGGCGATAAAATGAGGAGACCGGACTCGAAGAGTGGTGTGGGGATCTCCTCTCCTGAAAACTGTGTCTTCAGGGTTATTTATTTAAAGCCTTTTAGTTACATCAATCTAGCTTTAGGCAAACAGTTGGTTCTGTCTCTCTTGCTCTCTGCTTCTCTGTTTCTGTTTCTCTCTCTGTTGCTGTCTCCCTCTCTCTCTTTCTCTGTCTCTGTCTCTCTGTCTCTCTATCTCTTGCTCTCTGTCTTTCGCTTCGCTCTCTCTTCCTTTGCCTGTCTCTGTGCAGGCTCTCTGTCTTTCTCTCTGTGTCTGTGTCTCCGTCTCTCAGACTCTCAGTCTTACGGCTTTTTCTCTCAGTCTCTCAGTTTCTCTCCATCTATCTTGACTGCCAAGGGTCCCAGTCTTATTATTCCCAAGTGAGGAAGTTGGGTGGTGCAGTTAAATCTTTAACTGCTTTTGCACCCACCCTAGAGATAGGATTAGTATTGTTACTGCAGGGTACGGAGTGATTGCTTAAACTCACAGAAGTTGAGACCATTGAGGCACAGGGATCAAGAAATACAGATAAGAGTTACAGAGATATGATTACCGGGAGGAGGATTAAATGGAACTATGTCTTGAATAAGCACACCAAAGACATATTGCCCTGACCCACAGGGTAAGTGGCTTTTCGGATTCTAGGCAGGGAAAGCCCCTCTGGGCTTTCATTCATATTCACAGGTACCTCCACCAGAATTTCTGGTGGCTTGGGCATGGAGGGAAGGGAGGATCATGCACCGTCCCTGACATCTGTTGTTTTCCACTGGTGTGTGTGTGTGTGTGTATGTGTGTGTGTGTGTGTGTGTGTGTGTATTTATTTATTTACTTAGACTGTATCATACTGTTTTGATTACTAAATATTTGTAGTCTAGTTTGAATTAAGTAGCATGGTACCTTCAGATTTATTCTTCTTTCTCAAGATTGCTTTGGCTACTTGGGATCTTTTGTGCTACATACAAATTTCAGGATTATTTGTTCTTGTTATGTGAAAAATGCCATTGGGATTTTAATAGGAATTGCACTGAATCTGTAGGTTGCTTTGGGTAGTATGGACATTTTAACAATATCAGCCCTTCCAGTCCTTGATCATGGTTATCTTTCCACTTATTTATGTTCTTTAAAGTTTCTTTCAGAATTTTTCAGTTTTCAGAGTGTAGGTCTTTCACCTCTTTGTTTAAATTTATTCCTAGGTATTTTACTCTTTTTGATGCAGTTGTAAATGGGATCGATTTCCTCTTTTTCTTATAGTTTGTTATTAGTGTAGAGAAACACAACAGATTTCTGGATATTAATTTAATTTTTTATCCTGCAACTTTACTACTCCATTTGTTAATTATAATAGTATTTTTTAGTGGAGTCTTTCCATTTTTTTTTAATATATAGCATTGAATCACCTGCCAATAGTGGCAATTTTACTTCTTTCTGATTTTGATAATTCTATTTATTTATTTATTTATTTACTGACTTACTTATTTATTTATGCTTGAATTCTCTGGCTAGGACTTCTAATACTATGTTGAATTAAAGTGGCACCCTTATCTTTTTCCTGTACTTAGAGGAAAAGCTTTTAACTTTTTACTATAGAGTATTACATTAGCTTTGAGCTTATCACCTAGGGTCTTTATTATCTTGAGGTACATTCCCTCCATTCCCACCTTGTTGAAACTTTTTATTATAAATGGTTGTTGAAAAATAGAAAGGGAAATCATAGAATCAATTCTGTTTAATATAGCACCAAAAACCATAAGATATTTAGGAATAAACCTAACCAAAGAAGTCAAGGATCTGTACTTGAGGAACTACAGAACACTCAAGAAAGAAATTGAAGAAGACACAAAAAGATGGAAGAACATTCCATGCTCATGGATCAGAAGAATAAACATTGTCAAAATGTCTATACTGCCCAGAGCAATCTACACTTACAATGCCATTCTGATCAAAATTCCACCAACATTCTTCAAAATGTTGGAACAAACAATCCTAAAATTTATATGGAACCAAAAGAGACCCCGAATCGCTAAGGAATTGCTGAAGAAGAAAAGCAAAGCTGGGGGCATCTCATTACCTGACTTCAGGCTTTATTACAAAGCTGTGATTACCAAGACAGCATGGTACTGGCACAAAAATAGAGAAATAGACCAATGGAACAGAGTGGAGAGCCCACATAGGACCCACAAATCTATGGGCAAATCATCTTCGACAAAGCAGGAAAAAATATCAAGTGGAAAAAAGACAGTCTCTTCAATAAATGGTGCAGGGAAAATTGGACAGCTACGTATAGAAGAATGAAACTAGACCATTCTCTTACACCACATACAAAGGCAAACTCGAAATGGATGAAAGACCTCAACGTGAGGCAGGAATCCATCAAAATCCTGGAAAAGAACATAGGCAGTAACCTCTTTGACATCAGCCACAGCAACTTCTTTCAAGACACGTCTCCAAAGGCAAAGGAGACAAGAGTGAAAATGAACCTCTGGGACTTCATCAAAATAAAACTTCTGTACAGCAAAGGAAACAGTCAACAAAACAAAGAGGCAACCCACAGAATGGGAGAAGATATTCGCAAATGACACTACAGACAAAGGGCTGGTATCCAAGATCTATAAAGACATACTCAAACTCAACATCCAAAAAGAAGATGAACACATCAAAAAATGGGCAAGAGACATGAAGAGGCACTTCTCCATAGAAGATATACAAACGGCTAACAGACACATGAAAAAATGTTCAGCGTCACTAGCTATCAGGGAAATTCAAATCAAAACCACACTGAGATACCACCTTACACCAGTCAGAATGGCCAAAATTAA
>PITA01023974.1:0-27130 GCA_004023965.1 Spilogale gracilis
TAACAGACACATGAAAAAATGTTCAGCGTCACTAGCTATCAGGGAAATTCAAATCAAAACCACACTGAGATACCACCTTACACCAGTCAGAATGGCCAAAATTAACAAGACAGAAAACAACAAGTGTTGGAGAGGCTGCGGAGAAAGGGGAACTCTCTTACACTGTTGGTGGGAATGTAAACTGGTGCAGCCGCTTTGGAAAACAGTGTGGAGATTCCTTAAAAAAGTAAAGATAGAGCTACTCTATGACCCTGCAATTGCACTTACTGGGCATTTACCCCAAAGATACAGATGTAGTGAAAAGAAGGGCCATATGCACCCCAATGTTCATCGCAGCAATGGCCACAATCGCCAAACTGTGGAAAGAGCCAAGGTGCCCATCAACAGATGAATGGATAAAGAAGATGTGGCACACATATACAATGGAATACTATGCCTCCATCAGAAAGGATGAATATCCAACTTTTGTAGCAATATGGACTGGTCTGGAAGAGATTATGCTAAGTGACATAAGCCAAGTAGAGAAAGTCAAGTATCACATGGTTTCACTTACTTGCGGTGCATGAGGGGTAACCTGGAGGACAGTGGGAGAAGGAAAGTAAATGGGAAGTAAGGTAATCCAGGGAGAGAAAGGAAACAACAGAGACTTTGGACACAGAAACAAACTGAGGGACTTGGAGGGAGGGGGTGAAGGGATGGGAGAGCCTGGTGGTGGGTACTGGGGGCACCTATTGCATGGAGCACTGGGTGTGGGGAATGGGGAATGAATCTTGGAACACTGAAAAAAAAATTTAAGTAACAATAAAAAAAATAAATAAAATTTTGTTTCATTTTTTGAGATCATTCAGATAGAATGACTCAAGATAAGGTGTTAGATTTGAGAAATCGTAAGCAAACTCAATGTAGACATATTATTACCTAGGGAAGAGCTGTGTTACTTATATATCTATAAATGTATTTATATATCCATACGTTATATCCAAATACTCACAATACTATAACATTTCATTTATTTTAGTTTCACACTTCTTGGATTTCATCTTTCTGGAACTCAACCAGGAACCAGGATGTAAATAACTAGTAGATGATCCAGATCATTTCCAAATAAGGCGACCACTTCTCTGTATTACTACTGCCTCTTATTTTATACCAGAGCCTTGAAATTATAGTTTTAGTTTTTTAAGGCAAAAATTTCAACAAGCTGCTTAGGTAGTTTGTTTTTGGCTCCAGTTTGATTTTTAGTGCCCAGCATATCAGAAATAGCAGGCTATTATAAGTAGGCTGTAAGTGCAGGAACTTTTTATTTAGAGACTTGCACTACGACAGCAGGAACAGAGACAATGGTAGAAGATGGCAGAAAAAGAGAATAACACATAAAAAAGGAGAAACCACATTCCAGCACAGGATGGAGATGAGTGTTGGCCAATATTTCTGTAGTGCTTTTCAGATTCTGAATTATTTGTACATGTGTTGTTCATTTAATCCTCACAAATGTCCTCTGAAGCAGGCATTATTACCTTCATTTCACAACTGATGATTTGAGCATCAGATCACTAGATATCCCACAACTAAAAATAAGAGTAATAGTTCTAGGTCAAATCCAAGATCATTACTGTGCCCAATTACCACACCTTAATGATGACCCACAAATTGCCAGGAAAAACTGAAAGTGTGATCAACATTAGATGGTATAGAGCAAAAATCCGTATTACATATTACTTTCTAAAACAATCTGCTTAGATTTGCATATAAATAGGTATATTCTAGGTACCTTAGGACTTCTCTTACTGAATAGTTCTCTAGCATTACTGATAGAGAAGGTGTCATTACAGACCTTTGAAGTAGCTATTCATAATAATAAATAACTATGATGCTGCCATTTTTACAATTTGCTGTTTTTTCTTTTTTAAAAACAGATTTTATTTATCTGACAGAAACACAGAGAGAGAAGGAACACAAGCACAGGGAGTGAGAGAGGGAGAAGTGGGCCTCCCACCGAGCAGGTGAGCCTGATGCAGAGCTTGATCCCAAGACTCTGAGATCATGACCTGAGCTGAAGGCAGACGCTTAACCACTGAGCCACCCAGGCATCCCATATGATTTGCTATTTTTTCTTAATGTGGACCTCTTCAACGGTCATTTCCATTTTAACAGAACTCTCTTAGGGGAATATCAATATAGGCTATAATTCATTTTCTTCATCAGCCATGTGAATTTTTCCAATAGAGAGGCTTGGTAATTGCTCCATAAAACATGACAATTAACTGTCACAACAGAAATATAAGCATGTATACATTTTTGTGTTAACTGTGTGATCAAAGATCATACATACAAACACACATACATCCATAGTAACAAGGTTGTGGGATTTACCTGTAAACTAAAAAAAAAAAAAAAAAAAAAAAAAAAATTGTGACATTTCAAATAGAACAGAGTCTATTATCTAATTCTCTTGTCCTTCTCAGATCCCGAATTCTTCCTTCCACCTCTATCAATTACAGATGCCATTACTTGATACCATTAACTTAATCTATGTTAGAAATACACCTCTATTTTTTTCAAGTTCCAGAAACTGTATTACATACAGAGTCTTCCTTTTACATTCCTTAGTATTCAACCCACCTCTTTTTTTCCCTCAATTCATGAGCCACCTACATGGGAATTATTTTTATAGTTATGTCCCTCCAACCCCTACATTTTTTTTTGCAAATATTGAATATATGGCAAAAAGAAACATTAAAAAAGGAGAGCTGTATTGATGAGAATCAAGGTACGACCACAATATTTATAGGTTTTTTGGAACAACAATATTAAGAATTAAAATTTAGCCAGATGGCTTTCTTTAGGTCCTCTTTACAGTGGGCAAAATGACTTAAAGGTTATTATGATGAAACTTTATGCAAATTACATTTTTACATTATCTTAATGTGTATATAATGATAGCTACTAAGTACTCTAGTTCGAAACAATTATACCACCTTCCCCTCAACACTAATGAAATAAAAGAAGACCTTACCATTTCAAATTAGATACACAAAAGGACATTTTCTCTTGATACAACCTGAAAATAACACGATTCCAATAGTATATCATTTTATCTGTCACCTAAATGTCGTGTTACCCATCTTTCCCCCGATGCATAGGGTGTTTTTAAATGAGTACTTCTTTCCAGTTGTAATCAGACTAGCAGACTTGCTTTTTTGACCCACATAGTGTTGTAAAACACATACCGAGAATTATTCACAGGGCATGTACTCTTCAGTTTATCTCAGGCTTCTTCATTCTCTATTCTATTTGTGGTAGTTTGACTCTCAGTTGTTCCCCAGTGATCCCTTCTCCTGGTATTCATGCTCACAGTGTAACAGAGTTGACTTATATGATCAACAAGATATAGCAGAAGTTATGGTGTATCACTTCAGATATTAGATCACAAAAGACTACGGCATTCTCTTTCCTGAATCATTTGCTACAGGGAAAGCCAGCTGCTTTGTCGTGAAGACACTCACAGAAGCGTACAGAGAGACACATGTGGCAAGGAAATGAAGTTTGCTGATAAGCACACAAGGATGGAACTGCAAATGACCGCAGCCCCAATCGACCTCATGAATGCAACCTCAGAAGAGGTCCTCAGCCAAAATGACCCACTTAAGCCACCCCTGAATTCCTGACCCACAGAAAATGTTAAATAATCGATATTGTTTTTTGCAGTTACTAAGTTTTAGGATAAATAGAATACTCACCTGCATAGTATTTAAAGGATTTTGAGACTGTAAACTCCTATTATTAGGCTAACTAGTATTAGCTGCCATAATACACATGTAGACCAAAGTTTATTTCTTGCTCATGCAACAGTCTAATTCAGTTCCAGGGGCTCTGCTCAGTGACATTCCCTAAAAGTACAATGCAGATCTGGATTTCTTTTTGGCAAAAACTTACTACTAAACTTTATTCACTTTTAGCTATACCTGAGGGAGAGAAAATGAACACGAAGAACCCATACACATTCTTATTGCCTTGAAGCATAAACAACACATTTCTCTGATGTCATTATTGGTAAAAATTTAAGAACACAACTCTAGCCAAACTGCAAGGGAGACAGGTAAATGAACTCATCTGGATACAGGAAGAGGAAATGTTTTACAGGTAATACTGACTGCCATTTGACTCCTGCTTTAGAGCTGAAGTCATGCAGAAGGGATGGATATTCAATACATTCAAAGAGAAATCTATACTATTAAATTCTCCTTGGATTTCTGTTTCTTTATGGTTTATTGACAAAGTCAGAATATTCTTTTTTTTTTAAGATTTTATTTATTTGTTTGACAGAGAGAAACGCAGCTAGAGAGGGAACACAAGCAGGGGGAATGAGAGAGGGAGAAGCAGGCTTTCCTGCCAAGCAGGGAGCCCACTGTGGGGCTCGGTCCCAGGACTCTGGGATCATGACCTGAGCCAAAGGCAGACGTTTAACGACTGAGCCATCAGGTGCCCCAAAGTCAGAATATTCTTAATACTTTGCCGAATTTTTTTAAATAATTTTTTTGTTTTGTTTTTAAAGACTTTATTTATTTATTTGAGAGAGAGTGAGAGAGAGAGGGGGGAGAAGACCAGAGGGAGAAGCAGTCTCCCCACAGAGCTGGGAGCCCGATGTGGGACTGATCCCAGAACTCCCAGGCTCCCACTTCGTTTAATTTTTTAAAGAAACTTATTTCAAGTTTGCTATCTACATGAAAGTAATTTTTCAGTGTTTCTTCAGAAATTACCTTGAATGAATTCCAAATACAGAAAGGATTGCAGCATAGTAGTTATCTTTTACCGTATAACAAACAACTATAAAACTTCAGTGGCATAGGAGAGTAAGCATTTATTACTCATATGCTCCCATGAACATATGCCCAGCATTTTTGCTTATTTTAACTGGGCTCACTCACATGTTCTGAGGTGATCTGGTGGTCAACTGATCTAGGCTGGCTTTGTCTGGGGTGACTTGGTTGATCTGGCTGTGCCCAAATGTCTTTCATCCTCCATAAGATTAGGTCAGGAATGTTTTCATGGTAATGACAGAGGCACGAGAGAGTGTAGAACTTAATATACAAGCTCATTTCAAGTCTTTGTTTACATTACATATGCTAACACCCCACTGGTCAAAGCAAGCTAAGAGTGGGGAGGCTATAAATAATATGGCAAAGTGTGTGAATACAGGCAGAGTAAAAGTCAGGACATCAATATAATCTACACCACATATATGCATATTCTGAAATGTGAATAACTTAACAAACAAATAACTATAAGGGGCACACAAACTTCAATAAAGGCAATCTGTAATTGTCTCTTTCTAAAGATGGCACCTTTGGAATGAGTTTGATTTATTCACATTCAATTTTATATATAATGAAACTCAATAACTCAATCTGACAAAATTACTGTGAGTATGCTCTTCTTTAACACTAAGTAATAGCTCTGGTCAAAAAGATTACACTATTATTAAATTTGTCTTAATTGTGAAATAATGACAATTTTGTATGGATTCATGATCACACAAAAATAACATTTAAAGATATATTGGCCAATAGGTTTCACAGTAATATTGCAAGTCCTCCTCTTTATCTTTTGGATTTATTTGTCAGGCAAAGTTTTTCTTAAGGAAATATAATTAATATATTTTGTCTCCTTTGGACTATGAGATGATCATTGGCAATGACAACACATAATAACTCTCAGATGTTTTCTTTAATTAATAATTTGTGTTATGTTTACTGGGCATACTAACCCTACTATTTTGCTAGTTGCTAGTTTTTCAATGACTAGCATGAAAAACTCAGATATTTACAAAGTTTATAATCCAGTGCAAAATATAAACAATAAATCAATATTTGTTATACAATGCAATAAATGTAATTATGTACAAATATCTGTGGTACTTAAGAAAACAGGAGACCAACCTAAGCCAGACATGAGTAAAGTTTTTAAGAGACAAAAATAGGAGTTTAAATTTGGTCATGACAAGTCCACCACTGGGAAGAATGTTAGTTTCTTTTTTTTTTTTTTTAAAGATTTTATTTATTTATTTGACAGAGATCACAAGTAGGCAGAGAGGCAGGCAGAGAGAGCGGAGGAAACAGGCTCCCTGCTGAGCAGAGAGCCTGATGTGGGCCTCGATCTCAGGACCCTGAGATCATGACCTGAGCTGAAGGCAGAGGCTTTAACTCACTGAGCCACCCAGGTGCCCAGAATGTTAGTTTCTTATGACAGATTTATAAAGGCATTTAAAATATACAATCAATAGATTAGGTGACTTATTGGAAACTGGGTATGAAGTGGAAAAAATAGTTAAGAAAAAGGTTTAATTTTATTGTTAAGATAACTGCATTATTCAACAAGGTAGAGACACTTCATGAGGAGCAGTTCTGGTAGTAAAGATAAGCCTGTCACGTGGATACGACTGATGTGAGGTTCCTATAAGAAATTCAACTGGAAATATCTATAAGGTTGTTGGCTTCTTGCATCTGAAGATGAAGGGAATGCCCTAGGCAGGAGGCAAATATTTGGAAATGTTAGTGTATATGTTAGCTGTGTGCCAGATAGCCACTGAAGTCCTGGGAATAGTGGAACTGTCCAAAGAGGGTTGTCCACCAAACAAAGGAGATAGCCTCGGACTGAAACCCAGAGAACTCCAACATTCATGGGCAGGATAAAATTCATCAACAAGAAGAAAAAACAAAAGAGAACAACCAGAATTGTAAAAAGAAAAGAAAATATATTGTGATAAAAACGGAAGAGTTTTTTAAAGGACGAGGAAGTGATTAACATTTTTGAATACTTGTGTTTTATCAAATAAGGTCTGAAAAATCCACTGGGTTTATCAACAAGGTGGCTGCTCATATCGTTGACAAGAGTAGAGGCAGTAGCGTGAATAGTAACTAGAACTGAAAATAAATGGACATTTTGAAGCAGAGACTACAAGTATATCTAAGTTGTTCAACAGAGATATGAAGAACATCATGAGAACAAAGAACTTTTTATTTTTTTAATAATATGAGAAACTCAAATATTCTAAAATCCAACTCATTGGTAGAGGAAAAAGGTAAAAACCCGAATGACGAATAAAGTGAATAAAGAGACCAATCTTACAGAGAAAGGAGAGCAGATAGAGTCAAAGCATGGATGTAGAAATTAACCACAATAAAGAGAATCACCAATTCTAAAGCATCAACAGTGAAAGATTTTGTGTGAGGACAAAGGTGATTTTATGATTAATGTGATTTGTGAGGACACCTAAAAGCATTTCACCATGAGTTATGCAGAAGAAAAGTGGTGTGTATTCTCAGTACTATTAATTAACATTGCTTTGGAGGTAATAACCAAAATATTTGGATAAATGATTATGGCTTATATAAAATATTGAAAATGGCTTCAAGCAAAAATAAAGGAAAATTTTCCTATAGTGCAACTATGAACTTCTCAACGGCAACAAAGGAAGCTAGAAGAAAATAAAACAAAGAGTCTGAGGGACAGTTATTTCAAACTACTTGAAGCCAAACCATCCATCAAGGATGAAAAGAAAACAAAGATATTTTAGACATATAATAACTCATACTATTTTTTTCTTATGCTCTCTTTCTAGCAAACTATGTAAGTAAACAAAGTAAGATAGAACCCAGTAAACAGAAAGCCCAACCAAGAATAATGATAATGATAGTCAAGAGAGACTAGGAAATTATCTTGATACATTTGCCTATATAGAATATAATACTGAAAAACAGTTTACTAAGCTCGTGTTCTACTTAGGGAAGATTAGCAAAATTTGAAAAATAAACAAATGAAAAAAGAATATGATAATATTCTTCAAATAGTTCTGAGACTCAATTTCTAACATGCGGACAGGAGTGTTTCCCCACATAGCACCAAGTAAATCTCCAGACAGCTCTTCAGTGTCCTACAATTCAACTCAATCCTGATACTATTAATGGACAGTGGAAAAAAAGGCAGGCAGGGACGATCCCTCCCCTCCTCCCCAGGAGGAAACCACCCATAAAAGGATTTTACACCACCCTGGAAGGAAGCCTCCACCCTTTCCCAGGTGAATGGACAAAATCCTGATTGGCTGACAGGCACAGGGAGGGTTAATCAGATTAAAACAGTTTGCCCACAAGTCAATAAAAACCTCTAGAGTTAGAAACTCTGGTGGCAACCCTCTGGGGTCTCCTCCCTGTTTGGGAGCTTTGTACTATATCACTCAATAAACTTTGCTTTGCTGCTCACCACCCTTCGTCTGGTCTATCTCTTCAATCTTTGAAGCGCTGTGCCCAAGAACCACAGGCACCAAAGGAAAAGAAATCTGTAACACTATCTACTTGGAGATAACACCAGACTGCACAGGTTGAGGACTAGGTCCCACAAGCCTGCCTCCCCCATGTCCCCCACTCTCTTCAGATGCCAATCTGAAGCACAGGTTATCATCATCAACCGGCCATAAATCAGAAATTCCCAAGCTCCCCCTCCTCACGTTTGACTAATTTACTAGAGCAGCTCACAGAACTCAGAGAAACATTTTACTTGTTACATCACTGATTTATTACAAAAGGATACAGAAAGAGCCAGATAGAAAAGATGCAAAGGGCAACATAAGGGGAAAGAGGGCAGAGCCTTCATGCCCTCTCTAGTGTACCACTCTCTCAGCACCTTCATGTGTTCACTAACCCTGAAGCTCTCTGAGGAGGAGGCTGGGGGTGGAGTGTGGGTACACATGATGGGCTCCTTTGGCAACATAAAGGTTTTCCCCAAGTTACCTCATTAACATAGCTAAAGACCTTTATTGCTCTTATCATGGGAAATTCCAAGATTTTTAGGAGCCCTGTGCCAGGAACCGGTTCTAAGGCCAAATAAATATTTCTTATAAATCACAATATTGAAACCAACACCTTAAGTAGATGCTTGACTACTGTACCCTAAGGAAACTCTGGTTAAGCTGACTGATTTAAGATCTTGTTCTGCAGAAGTTGACAGAACACCTGTAAGACTTGCTGAGACAGAAGAAAACCTTGAAGAATTCTTATAGTTGCACACAAGGGACCGAGAGTGAACAAAAGGAACCCTGAAATGACAGGCCCCAAGATCTCCCTTTAATCATGTGTATGCCATCATTTAATGAACATATGTCCCATGAAGAAACAGGATTCCTGAATGTGTATGCTCAGAAGGTAGGACACTTCTTTTTTCCCCACATCCAGTGTATTCCATTCTACCTACATACCCTGTGACATCTTGACCCCTTATTCTTTTTTTTTTTTTTTTTTTAAGATTTTATTTATTTATTTGACAGAGAGAAACACAGCCAGAGAGGGAGCACAAGCAGAGGGACTGAGAGATGGAGAAGCAGCTTCCCGCTGAGCAGGGAGCCCGATGTGGGACTCGATCCCAGGTCTCCAGGATCATGACCTGAGCCGAAGGCAGTCGCTTAACCAACTGAGCCACCCAGGTGCCCCAACCCGTTATTCTTAAATATATCCAACTCAACTCCAGCCCCAACCCTCTACGAAGTGGATTTGAGACATTTTCTCCCACCTCTTTGCTTGGTGCTCTGCAATAAAACCTTTTTTTCTCTCACTAAACTGCTGTCAGAGTTTGGTTTGTTGCCTATTGGGCAATGGACCCTTGACTGACATCAGTATTGCAGTGATAGCACGCACTGGTGGAGGCACAGGGGGCTGCCCTAAAAACCCACTAGCATGGAGGTCTGAGTAGCAGTATGAGTAGCTTAGTATTAATAGACACCAAGGGAGAATCAAAAACTGGGTTAAAAAAAAAAGAACTTTTGATTATTGCACTTTAAGGGCTAATTTCAGCAGGCCTGGAATTGCCAGAGATGTTTTGCTGGAGTATGAGATGTATCTGTGGGGTACTGACCCAAGGTCAATGAAGTGTAATGATTAACAGTACTATTTTGTAACCATGGGTCCAAGGCAAGTTTTAGTATGTTTTGTGCCCCCTTGCCAGCATTGCTTGTTAAGTTAAATTCATGTTTGCACCTGATTGATGGTTTGCACCTGATAACAGCAACATTACTGATGGTTTACACAAGGGCTATGTTACTGGGTTTGGTCACACAGCCCATATGACCAGAAAGGTATGAGAAGGTCTGGCCAAGACTCCATCTTGGGATCCCTGGCTCCATGCAAATGCTGGTGATTCCTGATCCAAGGGATAAATTTATGCAGGACCATTAGGGAGAGCGATAGCAGATGTGCTTACAATCTTTCCAATCCCTTGCTGTGAGGTAGCCTGTGGCTGTGACTCTTATCCTGACTCCAAAGATTTGACTTATTATATCCTTTCCTGCCAATAAATGGTAGATTTGTAATCCTTGTTATTTTGTGTCCTGTTAATCTCCTTTAACAATTGAAACTTGTCTGACTGCCACGATTAACACAGTTATAGAACAGTATAGAATTACCTGTCATTCTGTGCACACCAGTTTGAGAACTGGGGAAGAATGGTGGTGCTAAGGTAACTGCAAAACTGCCCTTCCTTTTTCAGACTCAGCTGCAGAGGTACTCTCCTAAACTCAAATAAAATCCAGTTTCTCAGTTTTCAGAGAGGATTTTCTTCTCTGAACTCAAGGAGAGAACTGAAAATATTAATTATGTCTATCCATTCATTGTAAACGAAGGGGTCTTGGACTGGTGGTTGACTATGAATGTCAAGTCAGTTTTTTGGTTTAAATGCCTCTACCTCTGCAGATACTGGTACAGTATACCTCCTTACCTCTATACTTCTTAGGTCATTGTGGAATGTCTCAACTTAAACTTTCTTTAAAGTCTTACGTATCTTCTTTATCACTCTCAACTCATCCAAAGCACTGCTATAATTCATTATGTTCTCAAGCAGGTGGGTGCTGCCTCGGTGAGCCCAGTCAGTTCTTCCCAAGAGATCAAGTTCACCTTTACCTAGGACAATGAAAATGAGCACATTTTGCCACCCAAGATATGCTTCTTTGGCACACGGATTATTTTAAAGAAAGAGCAGACACATTAAAACTTCTGAAAACTGAGAAGTTTTCCCTTTTGTAAGAGACATTTATAAGGGAAATCTCCATTACTGCAGCAAGAAAAGAAGGATGACTCTAAATGTTTAGAAACATAGGAACAGAGATGGCAATGACTTAAATCTGCATAACAACCCTACCCTCATTTACTATGCTTCTCCTGATAACTTCCCGTAACTGACTCTGAACCCCAACATCCATTGTTGTGGCTGAAGATGGTATTTAAGATGACGTTTTTGGCCATTTCATATTTACTCGGTTTTCTTGGCTCTCTCCCAGGTATATAGGAGGTATACATGTTACTAAATTTTTGTTTTTCTCCTATACATTTGTCTTATGTCCGTTTAATTAGTTGATCAGCTGAAGAACCTAGAAAGGAAGAAGGGGACAACTTTTCTGCCCCTACCCCAGCTCTCAGAGGTCCTAGTCTCAAATTATCCATTATTCTCCTTCATTAATACCAGTATATTCGCTTTTAGATGGAATTCTTTCAGGAGGTGGGTGTTCAGTGTTCAGAGAATTTCTTTTTATCTTTACGCTGCTGCATACCCTGAAGTTTGTGGGTATAATAGTACCGGATATTTATTTTCTATAGAAAAAAATCCTCATATCCTAACCCAGCACTAACAAACAAGTGGAAATATACAATCAATTTTTTTTTATTCCTACTGCATAGACTCTTCAACTTAGACATTCTTTGTCTGAAGACTTGTATAGCACTGACTAGAGTATGTATATCAGACAGCTTTTCTGGTGATAATATATGAGAAAGCAAAAACAGACTATTAAATAAAAGGATTACAAAAGATTAAATTTTATGTATAAATTCTTATTTAAGCAATTATTCTTTTTTCTTTGTTGTTCCTTTTTGAAAAGCTTCTATTTAAGTTCTAGTTAGTTAACGTACAGTGTACTATTAGTATCCAGTGTACACTATAGTGATTCAACACTTCTATACATCAGCCTGTGCTCATCACAAGTGCCCTCCTTCATCCCCATCACCTATTTCACCCCCCTCCCTACCCTCTGCCCTCTGGTAACCATAAGTTTGTTCTCTAGAGTTAAGAGTCTGTTTCTTGGTTTGCCTCTCTCTCTTTTTTCCCTTTGCTTGTTTGTTTCTTAAATTCCACATATGAGTAAAATCATATGGTATTTGTCTTTCTTATATTGATCTTGTATTAATCACATGGTAATTCTTTTTTAATTTTTTGAGGAGCCTCCAAACTGTTCTCTGCAGTAGTACTTACGTTTTAGTGTAAGAAATTAGATGGTAGAGAACATCTAATGAATAGAGACTTTCCTTGAGAAAGTCTCTCTGTGGACCCATCACCTTGCCATCACAATCAGATTGGATCACCTCTCATTCTGAGTACCCTTCCCAAGACTTCAGAAAGTTTATCAATGCTCTGTGCAAAGAAATGTAATATTATATATAGACCACGGGAACTCTAGGGAATGCCAGAATTATCAGAAAACAATACATGAAAGAGCTCAAGGGCTACTCTGAAGCATTTTTTTTAAAGCTTGACAATAAAACTTCTAGGAATAGTTTCCTGTTTCTGCAACTTGATGTTCCTTTACATTCACTGATAATACACAAAACATACACATTCATACATGAGGCATGTTTAAGTTCTTAAAAGCAAAGCAACATTCAAATGTCTTCTGGGTTATGGGTATAACAATGACTGGCTTGTACCCAAGAGACTCCTGATATTTGGTCTTTGAACAAGACTCTGGCAGGTGGCACAGGAATAGTCAGATATGGCGGTGATCTTTATCTTCCACATATGAATGCAAAGCAAGCAACTATCCAATTTTTAATAATGATTATATTCCTAAAATCATGAGTATTTTGCTACTTTGATCCTATAAATGTTTAACTGGTGAAATTCAACACAAATCTGGACTCTTGTATTTCCCCTGGCTGGCAAGCCTAATGCAAGGATCTAGCTTCCAGGAAGAACCAGACCATGGGCCTCTAGACCTTTGTACCATCTGCTTGGTAAGTTACAGCATGCTGTTCACTTCAATATTGTTGAAACATTAAAAGCCCAAGTGAGGTAGACTGACAATCCATCTCCTGATATGCCTGAAGTAACTCTGAAACATGAATTTGATAAAATCTGGGGAATCATTTGATTGATATAATGGAGTGACTTTTTGAACTTTCAAAGGGGAATATTAAAATACAACACTTGCACATTCAAAAAATAATCTAGTAATGAAATCTTGCCATTTGCAACAACATGGATGGAGCTAGAGACTATAACACTAAGCAAAAGAAGTCAGAGAAAGACAAATGCTATAAGATTTCATTCATATTGTTGTTGAAAACCCACCTCTGTGCTTCAGAGCCAAAACATAACACAAAGATAGAGGTTGGGTTAAAGAGGAGCAATAGCTTTATTGCTTTGCTGGGCAAAGGAGGCTGCAGCAGGCTATAGCTTTCAAAAACTTCAAGCCCCACCCTCACCCCCATAGGAAGGGGTTGAGGTGTTTTATATGGAAATATAGGATCTAGCCAGTTTCTATAGGAATTATGTATCTGCTGCCAGCCTCATTAGTCATTTTCAGGGTGGTACCCATTGCCTGAAACAAAAGACTAAGAAAGGAGGAGAAAGGTTTGCGGAAGAGGGAGAAAAGGTTACTTTAAAACCAAGCTTTGTTGAAACGTTAGTGCAGCCATTTTGATTTTTGTTCAACTTTATGTTCTTAAGCCGTTTCAATATGCAGAATTTAAGAAACAAAACAAACAAGCAAAGAAAGAGAGAGAGACAGAGACAGAGAGAGAGAGAGACAGAGAGAGATAAAACAAGAGACTCTTTACTATTGAAAACAAATTAATGGTTACCAGAGGGGGAGGTGGGTGAGGGGTTGGGTGAAATAGATGATGGGGATTAAGGAGTACAACTGTGATGAGCACTGGGTATTGTAGGGAAGTGTTGAATCACTATATTGAACACATGAAACTAATACAACACTGTATGTTAATTATACTGCAATTAAAATAAAAAGCAAATAGACCCAGCTTAGGAACACTGAGATGGAATAGGAGTCTAGGTCTACCTTGTCTCACATACACAACTACATAACTATCAAACCATCCTAAATATCCCAGAAATCAACCTGAAGACTTATAGAACAAGCTCAACTAAAGGGAGGGAAGAGGCCACACTGAAGATGGTAGGAAGCACAGAGATGTGGTTTAGGGGAGAAATGTGTCACAGCTGCTGAGGAAGGGGAGGGAGCCATGGTTACGGAGAAGGGTGAGACAGGAACACACAGAGGAATGTACAAAGAGAATGTTTCCCCAAAGCCACTGACTTGGAAAATGAGATGAGCTGAGTTTCATGAGTTCCTGCAACCAGTGAGGTTTAACGCCTAAAGTTTTAAAGGTTAGCTGATTTAGCTGAGATACAGCCTGAAGGGCACTGCCCTGCTCCTGAAGAGAAGGCTGGCAAACAAACCCGAGTGTACAGCCTAGAAAAAGTGAACTGTAGAGTGCCTAGGGCACAGAGTGGGTGAGATTATTGACTCTTAGAGCATGTCCCTGAGAGGCAGCATTCATGGAGACACTTCTCTGGGAACAAAGGTTGGCCAATGCCATTCCTCTCTCCCACCCCTCATCACAAACACAGAGCCACCTACAGGAAACAGCATGATGCCCAAACTGGCTGCCTAACTTGCTTACACCACGTCCCACCCCTCTGTGTTCCAGTGGAACTGCCCTTCTCAGACACACTTATCTCAGTCCCTGCATGTCAGGCCCCTCCTTCAGAACACCAGCACAAGTTCCAACCCAAACCATGTCTCCCAAAGAGAGAGTACAGCCAGGCTTCAGTTCTGGTGGACATAGTGATAGGTTTCATTTCATAGGCAGACCAGAGAACACCTAGCTAAAATTTGGCACATTCAGGCCAGGGACCAAACACTGCAAAGAGCAGGCAAGAAGAGCCTCTGCAGATGACAACCTGAAAGACAGGGCATCCAGAAACCAACAGAAGAGCAAATACAGCATTAAATGGAGACATTCCCTGAAGTGCCCAGGCCCTGGGTTCTACATGACCTCTTTTTCATAAAGTCATTTCATTCAGGAGAAGGAGACATAACTGCCTTTTCTAACACAGAGAAGGCAGAGACTTAGACAGAATGTGAAGACAGTGGAATTTATTCCAAGCGAAAGAACAAGATAAGTCAATGGACAAAAATCTAAGTGAAATAGATATAAATAACATGCCTGATGGATAATTTAAAGCAACGATTATAAGGACACTCACTGAGCTTGAGAAAAGAATAAAAAGCATCAGTGAGACCCTTATTACAGAGATAAAAGTGTTAAAAAAGAATCATAAATGAAGAGTGCAATAAGCAAATGTAGAAACACACTTGATGCAATGAACAGCAGGCTGGAAAAAGCAGAGGAACGAATTAATGACCTTGACAAAGTAATGGAAAGCAATGAAGTTGAATAAAAGAGAAAAAATTACACAGTATGAGAATAGACTAAGGGAACTCAGTAACTCCATCAAACATAATAACATTGATATACAGCAGTCCCAGAAGAAGAAAGAGAAAAGGGGACAGAAAATTTATTTGAAGAAATAATAGTTGAAAACTACCCTAATGTGGGGAAGGAAACAGACATCCTGGTCTCGAAGGCACAGAAAACTCCCATGAAAACTAACAAAACAGGCCAACACAAAGATACATTGCAATTAAATTTGCAAAATATAGCAATATGGAAAAAAATCTTAAAAGCAACAAGACGGGGTGCCTGGGTGACTCAGTCGTTGAGCATCTGCCTTCGGCTCAGGTCATGATCCTGGAGTCCTGGGATCGAGCCCCACATTGGGCTCGCTGCTCAGGGGGAGGCCTGCTTCTCCTTCTTTCACTCCTCCTCCTTGTATCCCCTCTCTAGCTGTGTTTACCTCTGTCAAATAAATAAAAATAAAAATCTTTTTTAAAAAAAAAGCAACAAGGCAAAAGAAGTCATTAACTTACAAGAGAAAACCCATAAGGTTAGCAGGAGAGTTTTAACAGAAACCTAGCAAGCCCGAAGAGAGTAGCATGATATATTCAATGTGCTGAATGAGAAAAATTTGCATCCAAGAAAACTCTACCCAGTAAGGCTAGCATTCAGAATAGGAGAGAAAAAGAGTTTCCCAGAGAAAAACCAAAACTAAAAGAGCTCTTGCCCACTAAACTAGCCTTGCAAGAAATGCTGAAGGGGACACTTTGAGTGGAAAGTAGAGTCTAAAAGTTACAGTACAAACACAGGAAGCAAAAATTAGTAAAAATGAATATTTCTGTAAAAGTCAGCCAAGCAACACACACACAGAAAGGATATAAATTATATTAACATACACCTAAAATGTGGAAAGAGAGGAGAAAAGAATGGTCTCAAATTTGTGACCATCAACTTAATATAGAGTGTTATTTGCAGAAGAGCTTATATATAAACCTAATGGTGACCATATATCAAAAACCACTAAAAAGCATGCAAAGAATAAAGAGAAAGAAATCCAAATATATCATTAAAGAAAATCAGCAAAATATGAAAGATAAAAGGTCAGAGAAAATTTCCAGAAACAACCACAAAGCAAGTAACAAAAATGGCAATAAAGACATATCTATCAGTAATTACTTAGAATGCAAATGGACTAAACATTCCAATCAAAAGACATAGGTTGTTAGAATTGACAAAAAAACAAGACCCATCTATATGCTGCCTGCAAGTGGTTCATTTTAGACCTAAAGACATCTGCACATTGAAAATAAGAGGATGAACTACAGAAACTAATGAAGTATTCTCTAATGAAAGGAGAAAAAAAAGAAAGAAAGAAAGTGAGGGGATGGAGAAATACTTACCATGCAAATGGATGTCAAAAGAAAGCCAGAGTAGCAAAACTTACATTGGACAAAATGGACTTTAAAACAAAGAGTGAAACAAGAGAAAAAGAAGGGCACTATATAAAATAAAAGGGAAAATCCAACAAGAAAATGTTACAATTGGAAATATTTATGCCCCTAACATGGGAGCACACAAATGTATATAAAAATAACAAACATAAAGGAACTAATTGATAGTAATACAATACTAGTAGGGGACTTAACAACCCTACTTACATCAATGGACAAATTATCTAAACAGAGAATCAACAAGGAAACAATGGCTTTGAATGACACACGGGACCAGATGGACTTAACAGATATATTCAGAACATTCCATCGTAAAATAGCAGGATACACATTACTCTCAAGTGCATATGGGACATTCTCCAGAATGATAACATATTAGGTCACAAACCAGGCTTCAAGAAATAGAAAAAAACTAAGGTCATACCATGTCCCTTTTCTGACCACAACACTATGAAACTAGAAGTCAACAAGAAAAAAAATCTGAAAAGACCACAAATACGGGGAAGTTAAACAATATGCTGCTAAACAATGAATGGGTCAACCAGGAAATCGAAGAAAACAAAACAAAACAAAACAAAACAAAACAAAACATGGGAACAAACGAAAATGAAAACATAATAGTCCAAAACCTTTGGGATAAAGCAAAAGTGGTCCTAAGAGGGAAGTATAGAGCAATACAGACCTACCTCAAGAATTAAGAAAAATCTCAAATAAGAAACTTAACCTTATACCTAAATGATCTAGAAAAACAAACGAACAAACAAAGAAAGCCCAAATCCAGGAGAAGTAAGGACATAATAAAGATCAGAGCAGAAATAAATGATATAGAAACTAAAAAAACCCAATAGAACAGATCAGTGAAACCAGAATCTGGTTCTTTGGTAAAAAAAAAAAAAAAAAATCAGGGGCACCTGGGTGGCTCAGTTGGTTAAGCAACTGCCCTGGGCTCAGGTCATGATCCTGGAGACCCAGGATCGAGTCCCACATCGGGCTCCCTGCTTGGCGGGAAGCCTGCTTCTCCCTCTCTCACTCCCCCTGCTTGTGTTCCCTCTCTGGCTGTGTTTCTCTCTATCAAATAAATAAAATCTTTAAAAAAAAAAAAAAACAGTGGGACGCTTGGGTGGCTCAGTTGGTTGAGCGACTGCCTTCGGCTCAGGTCATGATCCCGGAGACCCGGGATCGAGTCCCACATCAGGCTCCCTGCTCGGCGGGAGGCCTGCTTCTCCCTCTCTCACTCCCCCTGCTTGTGTTCCCTCTCTCGCTGTGTTTCTCGCTGTCAAATAAATAAAATCTTAAAAAACAAAAACAAAAACAAAAGCAAAACAAAACAAAAAACAGTAAAACTGATAAACCTCTAGCCTGACTTATGAAGAAAAATAGAGAAAGGACTCAAATGAAATCACAAAAGAGAGAGGAGAAATAACAACCAACATGACAGAAATACAATTAGAAGAGAATATTATTAAAAACAATGCCAACTAATTAGACAACCTGGAGGAAATGAATTAATTCCTAGAAAAATCTGAAATAAGAATAAATAGAAAATTTGAACAGATTGATAACCACCAAAGAAACTGCATCAGTAGCTTAAAAATCTCCAAACGAGAAGTCCAGGACCAGATGGCCTCACAGATTAATGCTACCACCTAAAGAAGAGTTAATACCTATTCTTCTCAAACTAGTCCAAAAAAAAATGAAAAGGCAGAAAAACTTCCAAATTAATTCTATCAGGCCAACATTACCCTGATACAAAAACCAAATAAGGACATCGCTAAATAAGAGAAATATAGGCCAATATCCATCACGAGCATAGATACAAAAATCCTCAATAAAATACCAGCAAACCAAATTCAACAATACATTAAAAACATCAATCACCATGATCAAGTGGAATTTACTCCTAGATTGCAAGGGTGGTTCAGTATTCATAAATCAGTCAACATGATACATCAAATTAATAAAAGAAAGAATAAGAACCATATGATTCTTTCAATAGACACAGAAAAAGCATTTAACAAAGTACAATAAGATTCATGATATAACTCCTCAATACAGTAGATTTAGAGGCAACATACCTCAACATCATAAAGGCCATATATGAAAAACCCACAACTGATATCATCCTATATGGGGATAAATTGAGCTTTCCTTCTCCAGTCAGGAACATGACAGGGATGTCTACTTTGACCACTTTTATTCAACATAGTACTGAAAGTCCTATAAACAGCAAACAGACAACAAAACAAAATAAAAGACATCTAAAATGGTAAGGTAGAGGTAAAATTTTCCCTATTTGCAGATGACATGATAATCTACAGAGAAAAACCAAAGACTTCATAAAAAAACTGCTAGGACTGATAAATGAATTCAGCAAAGTCACAGGATACAAAAGCAGTGTGCAGAAATTCATTGCGTTTATATACACCAATAATGAAGCAGCAGAAAGAGAAATTGAGGAATCAATCTCATTTACAATTGCACCAAAACAATTAGATACTTGGGAATAAAGCTAATCAAGGAGGTGAAAGACCTGTACTTGGAAGACTATAAAGCATTGATGAAAGAAATTAAATATGACACAAAGAAATGGAAGGACATTCCATGCTCATGGATTGGAAGAACTCTGTTAAAATGTCTGTAGTACCCAAAGCAATCCATACATTTAAGGCAATACCACCAGATTTTTTTACAGAGGTAGAACAAACAATCCTACAATTTGTGTGGAATCACAAAAGACCCTGAGTAGCCAAAACAACTTGAGAAAGAAAAACAAGCTGGAGGCATCACAATTCTGGACTTCAAGTTATATTACAAAGCTGTGGTGAGAAAAACAGTATAATACTGCCACAAAAATAGACACAAAGATCAATAGAACAGAATAGAAAACCCAGAAATGATCCCACAATCACATGGCCAACTAATCTTCAACAACACAAGAAAGAATAGCCTATGAAAAAAGATGGTCTCTTCAACAAATGTGATGTTGGGAAAACTGGACACCAACATGCAAAAAATGAAACTGGACCACTTTCTTATACCATACACAAAAATGAATTAAAAATGGATGAAAGATCTAAATGGAACATCTGAAACCATAAAAATTTTAGAAAAGAAGACAAGCAGAAATTCTTTGACATTGGCTGTAGCAACTTCTTTCTGGATGTATCTTCTGAGGCAAGGGAAACAAAATAAAATGTAAACTATTGGGACTGCTTCAAAATAAGAAGTTTCTGCACAGCAAAGGAGATACTCAACAAAACTAAAAGGGAAACTACTGAATAGGAGAAGATATTTGCAAATGACATATCCAATAAAGGGTTGGTATCCAAAATACATAAACAACTTATAGAACTCAACACCCATAAAGGAACAACCCACTTGAAAAAAAAAATGGGGAGAAGACATGAAGAGACATTTTTCCAAAGGAGACATCCAGATGGCCAAAAGACAGATGATGACATGCTCATCACTTATCATCATGGAAATGCAAATCAAAACTACAATGAGATATCACCTCCCACCTGTAAGAATGGCTAAAATCAACAACACAAGAAAGTGAGGATGTGGAGGAAAAGGAACACTTGAACACTATTGGTGGGAATGCCAATTGGTGTAGCTACTCTGGAAGACAGAATGGAGGTTCCTCAAAAAGTTAGAAGAACTACCTTATGATCCAGCTATTGCTCTACTAGGTATTTACCGAAAGAATACAAAAACACTGGAATGCCTGGGTTAATAAGCATCTGCCTTTGGCTCGGGGGGTCCTGGGATCAAGTCCTACATCGGGTCCTTGTTTAGAGAGGGGTCTGCTTCTCCCCCTACTTCCCACTCATGCTCTCTCACTATCTCGTCTGCTTCTCCCCCTACTTCCCACTCATGCTCTCTCACTATCTCTGTCTCTCTCAAATAAATAAATATTTTAAAAAATACAATAACATGGGCACCTGGGTGGCTCAGTGGGTTAAAGCCTCTGCCTTCAGCTCAGGTCATGATCTCAGGGTCCTGGGATCAAGGCCCACATCGGGCTCTCTGCTCAGCGGGGAGCCTGCTTCCTCCTCTCTCTCTGCCTGCCTCTGCCTACTTGTGATCTCTCTCTCTCTGTCAAATAAATACATAAATAAATAAATAAAATTTTTTTAAAAAAATACAAAAATACTAATTCAAAGGGATACAGGCACTACAATGTTTATGGCAGCATTATCTACAATAGTCAGAGTATGGAAATAGCTCAAGTGTCCATGACTCATGAATGGATGAAGCAGATGTGGTATGCATATACCAGGGAATATTACCCGGCCATAAAAAAGAATGGGATCTTAGCATTTGCATGGGCATGGATGGATCTAGAGAATAAAATCCGAAGCAATTTAAGTCAGAGGAAGACAAGTACCATATGGTTTCACTCATATGTGGAATTTAAGAAAGAAAACAAATGAATGAAAAAAAAAAAAGACAGACAAACCAAAAAACAGATTCTTAACTACAGAGAACAAATTGATGATTACTAGAGGGGAGGTAGGTGGGAGGGAAGGGGGAAATAGGTGAAGGGGACTAAGAGTATACTTATCTTGATGATCATTGAGTAATATGTAGATTTGTTGAATCACTATATTGCATACGTGAAACTAGTTTAACACTATATGTTAATTATACTGGAATCAAAATAAAATAAAAATTATTTAAGAAAATAAAAACAAAACAAAAAACAAAACAAAACTGGAATCTTTGAGATCAGGCTATTTGTACTTTCTGTTCAAAGTTATGTAGTGTTTGCATAATGATAGGAATGTTCCATTCATACTGTGTTCCTATACTTTTTTTTTCCAATTATTTTGTTGTGATAAAATACTCATAATATACAATTTGCCATTTTAAGTATTTTAAGTGTATAGTTCAGTGCTATCAAGTACGTTCGTATTTTTGTACAATTATCACTACCCAGAACTCTCAACTTGTAAAACTGAAACTTTGTACCCACTAAACAATGATTTCAACTTTCAGTTCTGAGCAACTGAAAATACAAATGTACAAGGGCCAAACCATATATAAAAACAGAAATCTCACCCACAACCTGCATCAACCTGCCCAAGAAACCATTTCTTATCTATACTAACCAGTCCAGAAAGCCAACTATTATCTATTAGTCAGACTTGTAGGAATTCAGACCACTATCTCTATTCAACCATGGAGGGCACACTTGAAGCCTTCTCTTTTTTCCTCCATAAAGCCTTATTCCTCCCCTGCCTGCTTTTGAATCTTTGCCAAACTCAAGTGATGGTGGCTCGCTCTTTTGCTATATAGCAAGCTGTAAATAGTCTTTAAGTGTTCTCAGTTGGCTGGCATTCATATTTCTAGTTTGAATGGGTTAAACAGCTGCTCTACTGCAAGGCTGAAAAGGACCAGCATATTTGAACCTGTTCATAGAAGTCATAAGCAGGGTGCCTTCACCTGCCATATGGCAGCACATCCATCACTAGAGTTTTTTGTTTTTTGTTTTTTTTTTAATCAGGCTGTTATTTTCAAATATTCATTAGAGTCCTTCCAGGGCCTCATGTGGAAATGAGCCAGAAAAGAGAGAGGAAGAAATAAAAAGAAAGGAAGAAAGAATGTGTGTGAGAAAGAGATGGAGGAAGGACAGAAGGAAGAAAGGGATGGAGGTAGAAAGGAAAAAGTTTATTGAATGACAGTGTTTTTCAGTACAAGCAGTGACAACCAGTTGGCCTTTTAAATTAGAAAACTGACTAGGTATCAGAATTTTTAGTAACAGAACATAAACTTTTAGACATAAACTCCAATCTCTGCCTTGAAAAATGAAAATTTTATATCATAATGCACACTTATTTAGTTTTCTTTCCCCAGGCCAGCAAGTTACTTCAGTTGTATTTTAGTACATTAGAATTGGTGGGAGCTTTTGTTATGTCACAACTTAGAAACTGATTGTTCCTGTTTGAAAAAAAATAAAATTAAAAAGCCTCAAACACAATCTACCAACAACATGGAAAATCTCCTTATTATAAATTTCAATAAGAAAACCCTGCTTGGGGTGAAATTTCAATTAGAGATTAAAATAAAACAGAATCATCCCAAACTCATTAATATAGTGATGAAAAATGGATTGCAAACAGTTCCATTCTTACTACTAGAATACGAAGACAAAAATGGATTTAGGAATTAATAGGCCTTTTTGCAATGTTGCTTCATAGTTCAAAAACTATATAACCTGCTGCTTTTTTTTCCCTTTTAAATATTTCCCTATGAGAAGACAGGGAAATGATTACTAAATGCCCACATACAACTCTCACTTCCTTTCAAAATTAGTGACAATAATGAAAAATAGAGATTAAAACACCATTTATTACTAATATAAGAAGAGGTGGGCTGCCTGGGTGGCTCAGTCATTAAGTGTCTGCCTTTGGCTCAAGTCATGATCCCAGAGTCCCAGGATCAAGCCCCGCATCAAGCCTAGCATCAGGCTCCCTGCTTGGCGGAAGCCTGCTTCTCCCTCTCTCACTCCCCCTGCTTGTGTTCCCTCTCTCGCTGTGTTTCTCTCTGTCAAATAAATAAACAAAATCTAAAATAAAAAATAAAATAAAATAAAAAATAAAATAAAAAATAAAATAAAATAAAATAAAATAAAATAAAATAAAATAAAATAAGAGACTCCAATCACCATATTGAAAGCAACCGCACAAATACAATGCACTTCGGTCCCAGCTGAAAGATGGTTGTGGGAACAGAGACTAAATTTTTGTTTGCCAGAGGAAAGATGGGTGGGAAATGGGTGGAATAGATGAAAGGAATTAAGAGGTACAAACTTCCAATTATTAAAAATTAACACACAGAGATAAAAAATACAGCACAGGGAATGTGGTAAATAATACTGTAACAATGTTGTATGGTGACAAATGGTGACTATATTTATCATGGTTAGCACTGAGTTAAGTCTGGAATTGCTGAATCAATATGGTACATACCTAAAACTAATATGACATTGTACGTTTATCACACTCTAATTAAAAAAAAAAGATTTTGGGGTGCCTGGTTGGCTCAGTTGGTTAAGCAACTGCCTTCAGCTCAGGTCATGATCCTGGAGTCCCTGGCTCAAGCCGCACATCAGGCTCCCTGCTCAGTGGAAAGTCTGCTTCTCCCTCTTTTACTCTCCCTGCTTGTGTTCCCTCTCTAGCTGTGTTTCTGTCAAATAAATAAATAAAATCTTAAAAAAAAAAAGGCACAAAACTCTGTGTTGAAAATATCTAGCAGAATTTGTTCTGAAGGACCTTGCTGGACACCTTCAACACTAGAGGGCCTAGCACTGTTTGGACTGTAGGGTTACCTTCCTAATCACCTTTCAACAGTGAAAACTGCATTAAAAACACAAGCTGATCAGTACTCATTTCTGAAATCTGGAAACAACACTACTTTGCACCTATATATGAGAGATGAACTTTATAAATATATGTTTACTAACAAAAATATATGTTTACTAACAAATGAGATTCTATTACATTATCTAGGAGAATGGCTAAAATGAAAATATATGAACAATATATGTTTACTAACAAATGAGATTCTATTACGTTATCTAGGAGAATGGCTAAAATGAAAACCCAGCAAAACCAAATGTCAATGGGGTTGTGAGCAACCATAACTCACATACATTGTTGGTGGGCGTGTGAAATGGTATAAGCATTTCAGAAAAAAGTCTGGAAGGATCTTAACTAACCATAAATCTACCATATGATACAGTCCTTCTCTCAGTTATAAGAGAAAGGAAAACGTATATTTATAATAAGATGCAAAAAGTGTTCACAGATTTATTCATAATAACCTAAACTATAAACACCCCAGGTTTTCATCAACTGGCGAATACACAAACTATGGTATATTCATGTAAAAGAATACAGCTTAGCAGTAAAAATGAACAATTTAGTGATATACTCAACAACATGGATGGATCTCAAAATTCTTATGCTTAGTGAAAGGAGCCTTATACAAAAGAGTGCATACTGATGTGCTTCAGGAAGGCTGCCCCAAAATACACCACTTTGGCATATTAATTATTTTAAATTAATACTTAAGAAATAACCAGTGCAAGGACACTCTTACCTTTCTCCCTCCCACTGAAAACAGACAATAAATTCCCCATGTAAAAGGTACCCTTCCTGCACCTAGAGGGTAAAGGCATCCCTATGGCCAGAGATAGGAAGTTCAAGGCCGAGATAAACAAACCTTGTTACTTCTTCATTAATTTGCCACCCTAAGCCTAAACCCCCTTTACCGTTACAATTCTTCACAAATTTATGTTTTTTTTAAAAGATTCAAAAGCTGCCTACTCCAGTTAGTTCTTCAATACTCATATTTCTATGAGAACCCATATGTATGAAGTAAATGTTATTCTCCTATGAATGTATCTTATGTCAATTTAAATATCCAACTAGCCAAAGAACCTAAAAAGAAAGTTTCTCTTTTCCCTACAGTGCTCTTTACCATATTATATTCTGTCCTGTTTTCATAAGTGGTATAATATATACTGCATGATTCTACTTCTATTAAATTTTAGGACAGGCAAAACTAATGCACAGAGAAAAATATCAGAACATTGTATATTTCTGGAAGGGTAAGGGTCAGGATTTTCTAAGAAGGGGCATGAGGGAACATATTGTAGTTCTGTAGTATTTTATGTTTCAATAGAAGATTGGGTTACACGTATTTATGCACTTGTCAAAACTTAACAAATGTATATTTAAGATTAAAACAAATTTCACATCAAGAGAGAAAACCTGGCAAAATAATTTCAATATAGTTAATAATGTTCCTGTTGATATATTTGTGGGAAGAATACTAATATCTAAAATTCAATTTGAAATGCATAAAAAATAAGATGGCCTAATAATATAGAGATGGATGGAGAGACAGAAGTGTAATTTAAAAAATACAGTAAAATATTTATACTAGAATCTAGTTGTTGGGATTATGAAGTTTGGATTAGAATTCTTTAAATTTTCCTTTAGGTTTAAAATTTTACATAACATAATTTGCAAAATATTCAGACAGAAAATATAGGAAGACAATGATCCCAGTAAGAAGCTACCAGGGAGCCAATCTTCTCAATGACCTCGAAACACTTAATAGCTAAGTATGAAAAATAAATAATCAGCCTCTAATCTCTGAGCTCAAATTTAATGATGTGATCCAAAAATGTTTGCATCATCTGGAAGAGGAGTCAAGCATATACCACGGAAGGGATACAGACTGAACATCCCCAAAATGTACCATTTAGGCATGTAGATTACATCCAGCTAAAGTCAATCAAGGCTCAAAAGACTCAGCAAGAGCCTTTTATTTCCCTCTCAACTGCTTAAAAGAATTTATTTATTTATTTTTAAATTTTATTATTTTGCTTGAAAGAATTTAGATAGGTGGCTGGGTCCAGGCAGAGAACTATCACCAGAAAGAACCACAAAGAATATGGGCGAGGTGTGGTAAGGTGTTGGGGAAGCTCCAGCAGAGCCTGGAGATCAAATTTCTTTCTATGTCTCATTGTCTCTATGTAGCATAGCATGAAATGCCCCAGATTCCGAGACCCCCCCCAAAGACGACCACCAGAGTCCAGAGCCAAAGCCAAAGGGCAAGGGTCGTTTATTGTGAGTTCGAACCCGGACCTCCGCGTACTCGATACCGGTGACGCTAAGAGGCCCAGTGCAGCAGATTTTACAGCTTTTTATAGATAGGCACAAACAAATTCGGAACTTTTCGCGGTATTTGGACTTTTATTGGCTAACATTCAAATTTGAACACCAGCATGATCTGGTTGGTTCCCGTGCTTATTAACCGAAACCACAGAGGGGCACTTCCTCTTGCAACACTCAGCATGAAAGGGGGAAGGGTGAGTCTTTCACCATAGCCACATTCCTGGGGTCAACTGGTTGGGTAGGGGGCTCCGGGTGTGGTTACCTAGCCCCATTCCTGGAGTCATTAACCACATTCCTGGAGCCTAATGGCCATATTCCTGGAGCCTAATGGCCATTATCTCTCATTCCCAGAGGGCACGGAGAGAGAGACCTTGAGATTTCAGGGTGGCCATAGGAGGGCTGCTAGTGGTTTTTTCCACTTTTTAGGGTCTGGCAAGTGAGTGTACAGAATCCAGGTGGCTATTAGAGATATAAG
>PITA01023975.1:0-27135 GCA_004023965.1 Spilogale gracilis
CCCAGCCAGGGGAAGGCGGGGCTCCCTTCAATGCACAGAAATTGCAGGGCTTTGCAGTGCTTCCCTCAGCAGGGGAGGAATGTGCTTCCTAAAGTGCCTTTCCTATCAGCAAGGGCCAGCGTGGCTCTTCCCCTAATAGACCTGATCCCAAATATGCTATTGGTGGTGGATTCTGCCCCCAGAACAAGAGCTAAACTGCAGGGATCTCCCTCTTCCTGTTCCCCATTCTCCAGCCTGTCCTCTTTCTCTCACTGCTCACAAGTGAGAAGGAATGGCTGCAGCATGGGAGAGCCCTTCCAGGGAGCCACGAAGGAACATCTGTGACATCTCAAAGAACCACAGAAGGGGCTGGATGGTCAAAAGAAGCAAAATCACACTTGCTACTATCGGGTTCCACGAGCAACAGGAGGCAGAGAATTAAAGTCAATTTCTGGATTTCCATACAGTTAGGTAGATGAGCATTTGGGACTTTGGTCATCAAAGCACTCACTTCTCGTCATTACTCTATCTTAGTTCTAGAGCAAGGTGAACATCCGTGTGGGGAAGAGAAAGCATCTCTGGGCAGAAACGGCTCCAAGCCTAGAAGAAGAAGGGGGAAGCGCAAAGAAAACCCAGAAACACAACTGATAAAATTCAAATGACTGAAAAATACCGAGCAAGTAGGCAGCAGTGAAACAAAGAATGGAAACAAGGCCTCTCTGTTTAACCTGAACTGAATCTAGAGAGTGAGACCTTTCATCTGGCATTTTCCTTTTTCCTTAAATAGGGAGACAGCATGGCCCAGAGGCTAAGGAGGAGACTGGCATCAGGCAGCAGGGACACCCAACACTGGGCGGCTGCTTGCTTATTGAATGTTTGGAAGCAACTCTGTTTTCAAGAAGAAGCGAACACTACTCTACTTTCTGTCCCCGGTCAAGGATGTGAACTTGCTCTTGCTGGGTTTGATTTCAGAACAAGCAAAGCCAATGGTCTGTATGCATTCCCTTAAAGAGAATCAAGTAGAGGGGTGGCTGGGGGGCTCCATCAGTTAAGTATCTGCCTTGGGCTCAGGTCATGAGCCCAGGGTTCTGGGATTGAGCCCTATGTCCGGCTCCCTGCTCAGTGGCGAGCCTGCTTCTCCCTCTCCCACTCCCCCTGCTGTGTTCCCTCTCTTGCTGTCTCTCTCTGTCAAATAAATAAATAAAATCTTTCTTAAAAAAGAGAGAGAGAAAAGCAAGCAGACAGATGGTGTGCAGTCTTCATTCATGGTAATGTTCTGAGAACGAAAAGGCCACAGTGATACAAGCATTTGGCGGGTTTCTCGGCCCTGGGAGGACTGGACAGGAGCAGAGAACTCTCAGCCTTATACACCCACTCAACACTCCTAAAGGCCAGAGAGAGAGAGCCAAGCAGAGATATACTACATTCCCCAATTTCCCCACCTTGCTTCCACTGCAGTGTGTTCCTTTGGCTAAACAATCCAAGGAGTCAAAGTTTGTTAAGAGTTTCCTTTTCGGGCCCAAACAGTGAAGTCCCCTTGGCAGGTCTTTCATCTCCTACAGCTAAAAAAGCCTTGTTTTCTTCATTTCCCAAATAGGAAAATGATGCATTGTGCCCTGTGCCTTGCAGAGAGGCAATGACATGCTGCACAGGAGCCATCTGACCCCTGCCCCAGGACGCACCCCCAATGCTGCAGGCGGTGGGGGGGGTGGCTGCCGTGGCTCCTCCACTACTGACCTAAAACCAATGGAAACCCCAGTGGGTCACCTACGCATCATATATTCTCAGGGGGCTGATCAGTATGGTAGACATTTAAAGGAGGGGCAAGAATAATAAAAAAGCCAAAAGTTCAAAACATCTCTCATGCTTTTAACTATGTGATCGCCAGAACCATTTCAGGAGTGCGAGTCATTTCTCGCTGGAGAGTCTGGAGGTTTGGTGGACTGCTCCCCTTCTCTCCCCTTCAGAATGAACAAGTACAGGAAGTGTGCCAAGATGCCTTCACCAGGACGGTTTTTATATAACTGCATTATTCTCAAATTGGTTCTTGTCCCTTCCCATTGGAAAGGTTTTGACAGCCTTCCTACACATACAAAATGCCATCCCCAGAATTAGAATCCCACGCCACGAAGCCAGTTCCTGATGTATAAATTACTTCCTCCCAGACATGAAACAGGTCTGGATGGCATGCTCACACCTCCTCTCCCAAGGTCACATCACACTGAATTCAGAGCCATGAGACATGTCGACAGTTGGTGACCATTTGGGGAAAAAAAAAAAAAAAAAAAGGGTAAGGAAAAAAATAAAGTCTCCAGAAAAAAAGAATAAAAAACAGAAGACAGCCTAACTCTGTGGGGAGTTGTTCCACGAATGTCAAAGCAAGGTCAACAGCTGGCAGGGGTCTCTGCACCAAACGTTCCTTCACCCTCCTGCCTGCACCCGGAAGAGCCAGGATTGTTCTCAAAAGTGCTCAGAGAGGATCGCACCAGGGTCAAAACCACCAGGCCAGGTAACGACAGCAAAGCCTCAGAGGAAGAGGTGCCAGATGTTTGCGACAACCCATCTTAGGTGTCAGAACCCCGTAACCGCTCCTTCTATTCTAGACTCTAATGCTCTGGATCCAGTACTGTCTAGCCTAAGCTCAAGGCACTCCAAGTGGTTCTCCAGAACGGAATCAGCCAATTGAAGAGTGCTTCCTGCTGTGAACAGCAATTTTTTTTTTTTTTTTATGTTGGGGTTCTGAGCCCTCCTTGCCTTTGAAAATTCTCACAGAAGCAGACTACCATGACGGACTGGATCCATGAGGACATACTTGGCCATGAACCTGTGTGCTAGCTCCTGAGTAGCAAAAGGCAGAGGGAAAAGAACCACCTCTTCATTAAAGAGGCTCTTTGGAGGGTATAAAATTCCTGCCTTGATAAGCACTCTTAGGAAAATCCTCTAGAATTCATGGGCTTTGGGATGAGTCACTCTTTAGGATCAGCTCCACTTTTGAAGCTACATATTTCTACTCTCTGACCCAGCCAGTTATGGTCAAATGGAGAATGGCCCCAGTCATCCAAGGGGGGAAATGCAGACTGTGGACGCATTACAGCCATCAGATCCAAGTGGTTATATCAATAATCAGAATTTATTACCACTTTCTCTGGGCCAGGCAGCTTGCTAAGAACCCAACAACTATTAACTTATTAATCTCCATAGCAAGCCTAGGTAGGAACTATTACTATGTCCATCTTACTAATGAGGTTATGAGGTATAGAAAAGTTAGATCAATTGTCCAAGATCACACAGCTGATGAGGAATGGAGCTGGGATGCAAAAACAGGCAGTATGGCCCAGAGGCTGTGCTCGTAAATGCTTTGCTACATAGTTTCAAATAAAAGTGACTTGTTTAGGGGCACCTGGGTGGCTCAGTCATTAAGCATCTGCCTTTGGCTCAGGTCATGATACCAGAATCCCAGGATCGAGCCCCACATCAGGCTCCCTGCTCGGCAGGAAGCCTGCTTCTCCCTCTCTCAGTCCCTCTGCTTGTGTTCCCTCACTAGCTGTGTTTCTCTCTGTCAAATAAATAAATAAAATCTTTTAAAAAAGAAGAAAAGTGACTTGTTTTTAAGTCACTAAGCTCATACCACCCACGTACTACCCTCCCACCAGCTGGTGCCCTTTGGCTCCAAAGCTCCATGGATAAAGAAAGGATGTCAGAAAGATGTGTATAATACTCTAAGAGGTTAATGACTGACACTGTTCAATGAGTTGCCACCTTTTGCCACAGTCGTGTTACAAAGGGGACAAAATTCTTGTGGGTTTTAAGCTAAAAATGAAAGGCTAAAGATTTTGGCTGGAGCAAACCTTTTGAAAATTACCCCCCCCCCCCCCGGCACACCGGGGTGGCTGTCAGTTAAGCATTCAATTCTTGATTTTGTCTCAGGTCATGATCACAGGGTCTTGAGATGGAGCCCTACATCGGGCTATGCACTGTGCTTGGAGCCTGCTTAAGATTCTCTCTCTCCCTCTGCCCCTCCCCTCCTGTTTGAGCTCTCTCTCTCTCTCTGTCTCTAAAAATAAAGTAAAATAAAGTAACCGCACCAAATACTCCACCTTCTCAAGCACATCTGAATTGATCCTTACAAAGACATCTTCATTCTGGATAACAACGAATACGTATCCCTTTGTTAGGAGCGCCCCCTAGTGACAAAAAACAGATTCCGCTCCAACAGGAGATCTAAATGTACCCTCTGGTGTAATGAATGGGTGCTGAACTAGAAAGCAGCTGGGAAAGAGGGAGCAGGAGAAACCTGGCTCCTCACTCAGTTTTCAGTAATCATCTGTATAAACTTTTGCCTAGAGTTAAAATCAATTACAGCAAAAAATACAAGAGAAAGATGAAGCTCAAAAATTATCTTGACAAAGAATCATAGTTCATTTGTTTAAAAAGTTTTCTTCTAAAATATTTCCTATAAAGTATCAAAACATTTCACAAGCACAATTATTCACGTGTCTCTTGTCAGGGAGTAAGGACAGGTGTACTTTTCACCATGTGTAGGAGGCATCCACAGCAGGTAAAATAGATACTGGATTGGAGGGGCTGATTCTGAGATGGGATTATACCCCCAGCTCCACTGCCCCTGTTAGCTCCAGCCCCCTGCTAGGGTGGGGACAAGGGGAATAGCATGGCACAGATGTAAATCACTGACCTGATGGAAATGGGAGGGACAACACTTGCCCTGTGGCAAGAGAAGGGCAGAGGAAACGAGGGCCCACCTTCCACCTCCCATGGTGAATGCTCATGGGGGTCTGCCTCAGCAAGCCACCCTGCGCCAGTTTTGACTGTCCTACCCCAGTGGAGCCGGAGAGCAAAGTAAGAGGAAGGAAGAAAAGATCTGCAAGTATTCTGCATGGAAGTTCTTGACTGTCTCTCTCCAGCACCAGGAAGAGTGACGACACTAACTCGAGAGAGAGGTGGCCCCACGAGGCTGTGCCAACCTGAAGAGCCCACTTCACAGAAGCTCTGTCCCAGTGATCTGCTCTGCTGGGGTCACTGATGGGAAATACAAACCAATACCTGGTCTTCCAGGCCTGTGCCAGAAATCCTTCCAGAGCTAACTTTTCCTCTTCTTTTTTTTTTTTTTTTAAGATTTTATTGATTTATTCGACAGAGAGAAACACAGCCAGAGAAGGAACACAAGCAGGGGGAGTGAGAGAGGGAGAAGCAGGCTTCCTGCCGAGCAGAAAGCCCAATGTGAGGCTTGATCTCGGAACTCCAGGATCATGACCTGAGCCAAAGGCAGTCACTTAACCAACTGAGCCACCCAGACACCCCAACTCTTCCTCTTCTACACAATGACAACAACGCTATGGTCTCCACACTTAAAACCAAAGGTGAAGATAGAGTGTTCCATGCTCTGTAGCATTTAATCAAAAACATCCACGGAAGACACCAAAGAGCCCATCCTGGCCATGTAAGGACAGGATACTGGTGACCTTCTCTTCGCCTGTAAGGACGGAGTCCCCTAGAAGACATGACTCCTGCTTGCCAACCAAGGAAGTGAGCAACACAACTGCTTGCAGGTTTTTGGCTCAACTATTGGCAGCCTCAGAAAATGCCCTCAACTGGCTCATTCCTTTCCAAATCCCTCTTGCTATCTGCTAGTGAGAGGAAGGCAAATGCAGAGATAAAAGCAAAAATGGTCCCCAAGGCTCCATGAGGCTCAAGTACTTTCTGTCATCAAGGCAGAAGTCCCAATGACATCTTTGAACATACAGCTCAGGAAGTGGCTACTTAAAAAAGTTGAAAAATGATCTGTAAGATTCTATTCACTTGAGAAATATATATCAAGAATCAGCTCCAGGGCATCTGGGTGGCTCAGTTGGCTAAGAGTCTGACTCTTGGTATCAGCTCAGGTCATGATCTCAGGGTCATGGGATCGAGCCCCATGTCGGGCTCCATGCTCGCTGGGGAGTCTGCTGCAGATTATTCCTCTCCCTCTACCCCTCTCTCCCCCTGCTCACTGGCTAACATGCTCTCTCTTTTGCTGTCAAATGAATAAATACTTAAAAAGGGAAGAAAAGGGAAAAGGAAAAAGGAAAGAAAAAAAGGAAAGAAAAGGAAAGGAAAAAAGAAAAGAAAAAAAGAAAGGAAAGGAAAAAGGAAAGAATAGAAAAGAAAAAAGGAAAGGAAAAGAAAATAATCTCAGACTTCCCCAGACAGCTTTGTACTCCCATCCCAACAATGCTGGTTTACTGTGACTCCACTGTCCCCTCCTATCCGCTCCATGTTATTGCATCAAATATTTTAATTATGTGTACTTTTAATTCAAAATACATTATTACTATTGCTTCTATAGTCAATATTCATTTAGCTTTTCCATTTCCAGTGCATTCTTTCGTGCATGTCCATGTTAAGACAGAAGATAATAGATGTACAGACTACTGTACCTCATATAAAAGACCTCCATGACAGCATAAGGATAGAATTGAGAGGGAAAGTCAGATGTGTAGGAACTAGATAAGAGCTCATCTGCCATGGACAACAGACAAATCTCAATTAACAGGGAGGCCAGCTGGGTATCTTAGAGGATTCCTAGCCCCTGAAAGGCCCCCATGAAGGCTAAAGACCCCCACCCCACCCCAAGGAGATCCTAAAGCCCCTGTTTTGGTCCTACAACTTCTCCCTCTGCAGGCGGGTGAGCAGAGCTGCACAGTCACTAGCTGTTGTTGCAGTTTGGAGGCAGGGTGGAGGAGCAGGGGCGGTTCTAGTCAATGGCTGTGGTTTTGCGCCCTCTGGTGGCTGATTCTGCTCCAGCTTCACAATAGCTGTACCCTCCCAGCTCCTTTACACCCTGATGGAGAAAGAGTGGGAATGATTAGGAGTGGGGCTTTGTGGCATTTTCAGATGGGGGCCGGGGGTGTGTGATCAGAATGACCAGGTGGAAGCGTCCATGAGCAGACCACAGAAGACCAGGTTCCAAGAAACAGGCACACACAGTATCTGCCTGCAAATTCACCACCACGTGGTCATCTCAGCCACCCACAATCCCTCCATGACAGCCCCCAGGGGTCTCTCGGGTGGAAGGAACTGTCTGGGGCTGGATGGACTGGCAAGGATTGGCCAGAGCTTCCTGGAAGGGCACCCCAGCCTGCGCTGGGACCTCCTGAATTCTGTGTGGCTAAAACTCGGAGAATTTCAATAAACGACAGCTTAAAAAAACATTTGTTGTCCTTTTGTTTTTATGAACTATTGTTCATGGGTCACATATTTATTTGAAAGCAAAGTGCTTGGTTAGAAATACTATCCTAGGGGCGCCTGGTGGCTCAGTTGGTTAGGCAACTGCCTTCGGCTCAGGTCATGATCCCAGAGACCGGGGTTCGAGTCCCACATCAGGCTTCCTGCTCACTGGGAAGCCTGCTTCTCCCTCTCTCACTCCCCCTGCTTGTGGTCCCTCTCTGGCTGTGTTTCTCTCTGTCAAATAAATAAATAAAATCTTTAAAAAAAAAAAAAAAGAAAGAAATACTATCCTAATTATTAAGTCATTCACATGGGAAAAAGTGACTCACTTTATAAAAAACTGCTTTATCTTGTGGTTACCGGAGGTGGTTTGTTGCCGAGAAGGGTTGGAATAAAGAGCACCACAAAATTAGGTAAATGTCCCAATTCACGTTCTACAATTCCTACACATGTACTCTGGGTTCTTAGTGACACTATCCTTGCACCCCAAGGGACTAAAGCACATTCTCAGCAACAAACCTTTATGAGGAAGTCCTGTCAGGACTGATGCGGAAGTATAAGCCATGCCCGCCAGAAGCAGAGTCCTCCTCTATGGACAATGACTGGGAACTGAAAATCCCCCTGATCTCAAGGACGCGGTATTTTCTAGACACCAGCAGTTTCAAGGCAGCTTCTGACTTCAACCAAATGAATCCAATCCCAGTAGGCTATCACGCTCCCCTGGGACCGTCCTGAGCAGTACGCAAGTGCTGGGCAGATTATGCCTCACACCCCTGTCAGTGAGTCAACACAGGCTTTCTCTTCCCCACCAAGCGCACACAGGCCACAGAGCTAGGAGGGAATGAGCCTAGGACCGTCTGGGATTCTCCCCTCCAGGGCTTACCCCTAACTGAAGGCTCCCCAAGCCCTCAAAGTCCAGTCCTTTCAGCTTCTGCCCTGCAGCTATGTTCTATGAAGTCATTGCAAATCCCGAGATAATGAAGCCACTGCTTCCAAGGGGAAGTACAGGGTGAGGTGACCTCAGGTCCCTGCTCTCAAGACTTTGTCAATCAGTCAATAAATAACCTCGTTTTATATACTTTTTAAAGACAACTTATTTAATATATATTGTTGGCTCATTAACATTGAATTCACAGCAACGACACTGTAACGCATGACTGACCTGAGTTTATCAAACCCTCGGATTTTCCCCAGTAGGCACATCAGAGCTCCATGCACTTGAGAACATCAAGCAGCACTTTAGAAATATGCTTGGGGACCACGTTAACCAGCAATACTTCCAACACACAAATTTTAATAATCAAAGCCCTGGTCAGACAATGAAAAGGACTCCCATTTACTGTAGGAGAACTGAAACAAGAAGGCAGAGTGTCCCCCCTTATTTTGATCTCACATGGGCAAATGACAATGAAACATCAGGAGTACTGATTTGGGGATCATAAATCTTAGCGAATAGCTGGATCTGCAAATGTGGAATCCGCTAACGGTGAGGACTGAGGATTGACTGAATATCACAGACCTCTCTGAATTTAAAATTCGCTATCATCAGTCATCACAAACACCAACTTGACTTCTCCCCCCGCGTACCCCCCTGCAACACAATGTCTGCAATGTCCCAAGTACACACCATTCACCAGTAACTCATATTTTCAACCACACACTTTCTCACTATCCTCCTGGCATAACTCTCAAAACCTCCATCACTGCCTGTGACAGGGTCCTGGGACATCGTGTGATGCGCCAATAATAATATCAGTAGTAATTATAACATCAGCATAGCTGCATCTAAATTCCTAATCTGCTTGCAAGTATCTACTAATTTAATTCACACAACAAAGTTATTGATGGAGATAACACTTAGATCCCCTGATTAAAGATAAAGAAACTAAAACATGAAAATGTCAAGTAATCTGACCAAGTCACTCAGCCTGTGCATGGGAGAGTCAGAAATCAACCATGGGCAGCCTGAATTCAGAGCCCAAGCTTAATCCCCATGTCACACTCATAGTTATGGTTGAATTCTAGAAGCATTTAGACCAGGAGGCTTCCTCCTGAGATAAGGGTGGGGATGGGGATGGAACAAGACATAGATGAATATGCATCTCACTTCATTCCCCGCCATCTATATTTGAAAAAAATATATTAAAAAGACACCAAGCACTGCATATGCAATTACGTATAATTGCACTTTGTGAAGGTGCAAAATTATCTTCTATCATCTGGGAAGTAGAAAATCCTCTAAAAATTTTAACATGAATCTGTATTAGTCATTTTTAAACATTTTTTTAATAAAAGATTTTATTTATTCATTTGACAGAGAGACAGAGAGGCAGGCAGAGAGAGAGGAGCTAGCAGGCTCCCTGCCGAGCAGAGAGCCCGATGTGGGCCTAAATCCCTGGACCCTGAGATCACGACCTGAGCTGAAGGCAGAGGCCTTAACCCACTGAGCCGCCCAGCCGCCCTAAATATTTTTTGTATTCTCTGATCCTTTGATACCTTGGGTCCTGGCTAACACTGGAGGAACTGCCCTTCCCAGGCTGAGCTAATTCCTAGGGATAGGAAGCAAATATTTCACATGCAAATTCGCCAATCCTGATCCCAAACCCGGATGGATCTCCTTTACCAGGGTTTTGCACTCTGGCCCTGCAGTCATGGCAAGCCCAACAAGTGTGGGCAGCCCCTATGCTAGGAAGCCCACTGAGATTATTCAAATAGGCCAATCTTAAACCTGCCAACACTATCCTGCCTTTCTTTTTTCATGGAAACCACAACAAAGGCCCTTGTCCACATTTCCCCCACACTCCCTCTGCCTCTTGATGCCCTTCAGTGCTTATTCCTGTGCCCCATGTGGTGTAGCATGCTCCCTCTCTTGAGAACTATGAGTAAGTACATTCTCTTCTCCAGGTGCTGGCCTCCTGATACCAAAACACAATCAAACCTACACTTCAAAAGAGAATCTTAATTCTGAAGTCATCTTTTTCTCATGACCTTTTTTCACTTCCACATTTTAGTCACTTCTCTCTTTTAAGACAATCTGAAAATGTTAAGGGAACTATTTCTCAAAACTTCTCGTATTAAAACATATTATACTGTTCAGAAACAGTTTATTCGAAACATGATTTTATTGGGGCACCTGGGTGGTTCAGTCAGTTAAGTGTCCAACTCTTGATCTCAGCTCAGGTCTCAAGTTCAGGGTCATAAGTTCAAGCTCTGCACTGGGCTCCATGCCTGGTGTGGAGCCTACTAAATTCATTCTTTCATTCATTTAAAATGAGTTTATTTGGGGCCCAGTCAAGCTAAAGGAATGGGAAAGAAAAGGCATTTAGGAATAAAAAAGTAAATAATAAAATAAAAAATAAAATAAAAACAGCCTTGTCCAGCTTCAACCTCTGCCTTGGTTCCTGAGAAATCAGAAAAATTAACTACAGACATGTCCTTTGTAATGACTGTCCAACAGACTGGATGAAGATAAAATTCACAAATAGAGAAGCTACGAATTTGACATCAGGACAAAATCCGAGAGGTCTCCAGCCAATAAGGCAAATCTTCACAGACGATGAAAACCATTTTGCACAGGTCTTGGTCATTACAGTCAACAAGGCATCTTTTGTGTTCAGGCATTTCCCTGGTTTTCAAAATAAAGTCATTCTAAATAAAGGAATCTGCCTTCCGTCACCTTGAGAAATACATGTGGCCTTGCCTTATTTCCAGTAAGAACAGCATCATCCCAGAAAACCCTGGACCCTCCTCCTGCCTGGGCACCTGCAAGTCCATTCGGCAACTAGAGAATTATGAACTGAGAGATCTCAGAAGATGAAGCAGCTTTGTTTTAGGAGCAGGTGCTTATCTGTGTTATGACTAACCATAACACGCCATTTAGCCACTTTAAATTGAGATTTCAGAACTGTATCAGAAGAATCTGCTCTGTTGGGAGGCTGTGCTGGGAAAGAAAGTAAGGCCATCTGCCTTCTCAAAGGTGTTGTGCTTTATTATCCATTAACAACTGCTCTGCCTGGCTTGTTGGAGCAACTGCCCCTTTCACTTTGGAAAACTGAAAAGCCTGCCTGTAATTTCCATGAGATGTGCTCTCCAAAAAGCAAGGAAGGGAAGTACTATTTGCTGGGTACATCCCCCATTCCAGATGCCCTGCCAGGCACTAACAGATGATCTTTGGTGACCTTCCAACGACCTTGAAATAGACGAGTATCTGCACAACTGAGACACCTAAGTGCCAGATGAGGTTTAACAACTGGCCCACTAGTCTAACGGCTAGTAATTAGGAAAGATGGAATTAAAATCCAGGCCTACTCAACTCCAGAAACCTGTCATTTCACACTTCCTCAGCACTGCCTACTTGGGAGACCAGAAATGAGAAAGAAGAATCTTCATCTTACCAATTGAACTTCTTTTCGACAAGATCCAAAAGATTATCCAAACCTCAACTGTTCCTAAAGAAGGCAACAGGAAGGAGTTCGTTAAGGGAACAGGCCAGATTATTTCTCTTTCAGAAGCACAGACAGAATTCTGCATCCAGGCAGCAGCTTACAACGTTTTTCAAGATTTTACGATCAGATACCGGTACCCCACCAGCTTCCAGCATTTTTGCACGATGGTCTCTAGGTGGCGCAACGAGCATGTGATTCCATTCACCAAGGCTCTGTCTCTTTCAGGCGGACCAGGCATTCTTTTTTTTTTTTTTTTTTAATATTTTTATTATTTATTTGACAGCGAGAAACACAGCGAGAGAGGGAACACAAGCAGGGGGAGTGAGAGAGGGAGAAGCAGGCTTCCCGCCGAGCGGGGAGCCCGATGTGGGACTCGATCCTGGGTCTCCAGGATCATGACCTGAGCCGAAGGCAGTTGCTTAACCAACTGAGCCACCCAGGCATCCCTGGACCAGGCATTCTAAAGTGAGCATCTCTGCTTGTCAAAAGTGTTGGAAATTTTCCATCATTAGAAATCATTACTAAGTAGTCTTTCCAAGTTCTCCACTCTTCTGATGCAAGCTCGTGGCCTGGAAGAAGTTTCAAGGGAAGGACTAAAATTGAGCACTAAAAAAAGAACCATGGAAAAATAAAGGAAACCAACACTCTCTTTTTGGCTTTTTCCTAGGTTCCAGATCTTTGCTTTTTCTAAAATAACTTTTCAAGCCCTTTGAAAGAAGGCTCCATAAGAGTTAAAACCTTAAAACCACATCAAATTAGCTTTCAGTTAAAAAATACATTGTTCTGGGGCGCCTGGGTGGCTCAGTCAGTTAAGTAGCTGCCTTCGGCTCAGGTCATGATCCCGGAGATCCGGGATCGAGCCCTACATCGGGCTCCCTGCTCAGCTGGAAGCCTACTTCTCCCTCTTTCACTCCCCCTGCTTGTGTTTCCTCTCTGGCTGTGTTTCTCTCTATCAAATAAATAAAATCTTAAAAAAAAAAAAAATACATTGTTCTCCCTAAACTACTTGAAGTAGAACGCTCACCAGACACTGAAAACTAAGACAGAGATATACTCTAATACTCAACTAAGGGAAAAATGAACATCATGTTAACACAAATGGAGCTACACCGAGAAAAGTCACTCAGACTTTGGCTCATGGAACACCCAGATGATCTCACCTAAGACCAGAACATGAAAATGGAAAGGGAGAGGTTTCTTACCTCCCACCCCATTACATAGACCCTTCCTAGAGATCTGCAATAATCCCAGGAACCTGTAATAATCCGAATCCCAGCAAGTGTTCATCCTCCAGCGTCCCCTCGCAACTCTGTCCTTCATGCACACAGCCAGATGCAGAAATGACACTGTACATTTTGGGAGCCAATCGCCCCCGACTAGGATCTGAGGCAGAGAGACACAGTGAGTCCTAGGGGTACTATGGATCACGAACCAGAGATCTGTGTTTTCTACACAGTTCAAATGCACTGGAAATCCAGGTAGTAGCACAGGAAGACAACAAAATGGGAGTAACTCAGGCATACCCTACACCCAGGCTCTCCTCTGGGACACGGTATCAGATTCAACTGGGAGCATTTTGAAATTCACAAGCCTTGATCTCTTCCCAGGCCATTTTGATATGACTGAACAGCAAGAGAGATTGGATGATTCTGCAAAGCTTCCCACGTGACTTGGACAGGTCTCATTCAATACACAAAAGTAAAACCTGGAAAAAAAAAACTGGGTGGAGAGGTAGGACGTGAGCTGTATGCACATTCCTCAGCTATATCCCTGATAAATGGGCTCTGCTAACGCACAGCTGGGGGACAGCAGGGCTGGGGCCATTGTTAGCCTTCACCATCACATCAAGTACAGGGAGCTCCCACCTGGCCTCTTGGCCATGGAACTTTGTGTTAAAATTTTTAAAAAATATATGATACTAAAAAATTTAAATGGAATGTCAAAATATGAGATATGATGATATAAAAAATGATGACCCAGTACCTCTGTAAAATAAGTTGCAAAGCAGAATATGTTTGACAGGTATTCTTATTAGAAAAGACATATTAAGATTATCACTATAAAAACAATAACTTATTAGTTTTTATTTGTTTGTTTATTTAGTTTGGGAAATATTGAAAAAGTTAAAATAGTCCCTCTGATCCACTAGGGTAAGGGGAAATAATTCAGTGTGGAAAACAAATTGGTAAATATCATCAACCTTAAAAAAAAAATGCCACAGAAATGACTGTCCCACAGTCATTTATCCTAACAACATGATCATGGATTTACATCAATACTGGGTGGCAAAGATATCGGTTTTAGACTTACTGGTAATTTCAAAACACTGAGTTACTTAGCAAGCGGGTTTGGTTAAATACCCTGTAGTCCATCCAAAAAAATGAAAAACTCCTCAGTAATGAGAAACAATACATGTTAACTAATGCGTAAACATTTCCAAAGACGATCCCCATGAAAGACAGGCTTTCCCAAATAACATACAAAGTGAGATACTGATACATTAAAGATTAATATTTGCATGTGTGTGTACTAAACAAGAGTCTATTTGCAATGATAGGGTAATGCCTAATGTTTTCTAATCACTGAAGCCAAAATCTCATTTTTTGTCCCCATAAAGATGCCAGCCAAAATGAAAACCTAATTTTACATCCTCAGACATTGAGATTAATTAGTCCAAAGTCATGGGAGAAATGCCACAGTGAAAAAGGCCAGAATGGAACAGAAACAACAGATTATATTCAGGAAAAGCAGTGTTCTGATTTGCAAACTGAAAAAAAGGAAATCTAGGAGCTGTCTTATTAACATCCATAACAAGACAAAGCTTTTAGGAAAGTACAAATTGCATATATCTCATCGTGAATGCATTTCAGGAGACTCAATTTGATTTTGATATGAAATCCATGTATATAAGTGATCCAAGCACTGACCCATATATAACATCCATCCCGTAGTTGCTATCATCCATTTATTTCGAATAGAACCTGAAGCATCTTGTGATGTAGAATTAATGAAATCTATATGCATTCCAGACTAACGACACTTAATCAGAACTGAATAAACAAACTCAGTATTAGTCACACTTGTGCAAGTTATTCCAAGGCACTGCAGCCAGAAGAGATTTTTATGTGATCCTGTTTAAACCAGCTAAACATCTGGAAAATGTGGAAACTATTCTGCGAGGCGCAAGAGGACCACACGCTTGGAGGAGACATCAGTTTCTCTGGCTGAGGTCAGACCCCTGATGTTGGAAGGAGAGTGCTTACTGGAGATAGCTTACTTACAATGAAGCCAAGTTTTTTATAATCCCGGGTGTACATGGACTTGCGTTTCTCCATGCTGCCACTGCTGTTATTGGGTTCAGACTCTGCATCAAAAGCGATTCTTCGAAGTTCAAATATGATGTCCCTCTGAGCCTGGAAGGCGTTAGGGAGGAAAAAAAAGGAAAGGGAAGAGCAGCTTTCATTGTGTGACATTACATATACTCCCTCTTTCACCAGGTTCTAAATGAATCACTGCTTTCAGGCCAAAGAAAAACAGATCAAAGACAATGGGTATTCTAAGCTAGGGCTCCACAGAGTTCCCCTGCCACTCTCCCTGCTGGTCAGCCCTGGCTTCATCTCACAATAATCCTCCTGGCCAAGTCATTTGGAATACTTCGGTCAATCACCTAGATGTTCTAAATGGGGTCCCAAATATGATGGAAGGCCTGGGTCTGGGGAAAGCCGAGGCCAAGAACTTGGGATTTCCACATTGACCGAACCAAAGTGAGAGGCACGTGCAGGTTTATGAACAGCATTCAAGTGACAAGGGATCCCTACCTCCACTAAGAAGTGACCACAGGAAACAAACCCTCAAAAATGGTTACAATGGTAAATTTTTGGTTATGTCTGTTTTACCACAATAAGAAAAAATAGATAGATAGATAGATAATGTTTTCAATAAATAGAAGGTAGCATGTCAAATGGGGAGGGCCATTCTACATAAGGAGGCAAGGCCTTGCGTCACTAGAACCAGTTCTAAGCTGACAGTCTCCTCTCTCTGGGATGATCACACCTGGCCTTGCCAAAAGTCCGGGGCACGTTGGACAGCCTCTCCAAGCCTCTCCATCATTCTTGATCGCATGGCCTTGTGCCTTGGACTAAGGGCTGTGGCAGTTACACACTTCACATGTGCGGCTCACATCTGCAATAGATCAGGCCCTCACGTGCCAGTAATGAGTGTTTTCCTTTCCAAAGCTGCAGCGCCGCTGAAGTTGAAAATGGGCTATGGCAGGGCTCCCAGCTGTCTCCTCTCACTCTGTCCTCACACAGTAAAGTTCCCCCAAAGCCTTTTGTTTGGAGGCATAACCCTTCCCACACAACAACCAGAGACCTAGAGAGAATTATAACAGCCAACAGCCAACCGACCACAAACACAAGCCCAGAAATAAGTAAAACCTGGAACCCCCACCTCACTCCCTACTCTGGGCACTGAGCGCTGGAGAATGAAAAATAATTCCTCAACCTGTATCAGTATGACACAGGGCCACCAAATGGCCCGAGTTGTCTGGGAACTTGACTCCAAAGCTATTACCATTGAAGGTATTAGGACCAAGAGCCAAGACTGTGGCCACCTGACATCAGGCTTTCTTATCCAACAAAGGAAGAATACACATGTGTTTGATGTATAATGAAATAATCCCACATGCTTAATTCTCTGAGCCCAAGTTCACCTAAATATTAAATACATTCCCCCCAAGTCCTGGGGTGTGTCCGATAAACGTCTGAGGTCTCAGGTCATGATCTCAGGATCCTGGGATCGGGCCTTGTGTCAGGCTTCCTGATCAGTGGAGCTTGCTTCTCCCTCTGCCCCTCCCCCTACTCATGTGCTCTCTCTAACAAAAACAAAACAAAACAATCTTAAAAATACATATATTCCCCCAAGTTCTAAGATGATAATAAAACAATATCATCATCTACAAATGCCTAGTTTGAGAGTAGTCCAAGAAAAGATCTTTAAGACCCACTTTCTCTCCTGGATGTGCATTTGCTGCTGTCTAGTGAGCTCTCACCTGGTCCTGGGGGTCCATCTTGGTCATCATCCTGTCTTCCAGAAGGTTAAAAGTAAGCACCTGTAGCACGTACAGCTGGTGGGCCATTTCATTGTTGATGGCTCTCTGAGCTCGGATGACATGCTAGGGGGATGGTTCAGAAATAATTTTTTTTTAAAAGGAAGAAAGAAAAAGCCAGCAACAATTAACTTAACACACATCATAATGCCAAGCAGAACTCCAGAAGTATTCACTTGGAGGCCCAGGGAATGTAGATTAGTGGGACCACCCTTCAAAAGAAAGGTGGGGGTGCAGGGGATCTTGGAGCTTCTCTTTATTTTCCAGGGCCCAATAAAGTTCTTGATGTTTAGACCAGAATCCAGGTAAAGACCTACTCTATGCAGCAGGAAGCAGAAGAATGGTTCTGGAAATGTACAGGTGATTGCAGCTCCATAAACCAAGAAAGTGTGTCTCACATGAGAGCATCTTGAAGAGAGCTGTGGATTTCTACAACAAAGCCTTCCTTGCACGGAGTAGAGAAATAAATCGTGTGTATGTGTCGTAAGTGATTTTGCCATCCTCTTACCCTACAACTGTCTCTGACAGGTATCCAACTTCTAAGTGGAGAGAAGTTTTAGAAGAAACACACAAAAAAGCAAAGTACATATCTGGCCTGCAGTTAATTCACCGTGGAAACTATCCAGAGACCATCACCACAAGGCAGTGAGCAAATTCATGTGTACAACTTTACTCTCCTGCTAACAATTAAATAAAAACCAAAATGACCCTTCCCCTTAGAAACAGAATAAAAATGGAACAAATACAAAAGAAATGGCAGAAGACTATATATGGGGGCCAGTTCCCCCATTGGGGTGGGTCAGAAAAGAGATTGAACACTTGGCCTAACATATGTCCTCTTTAGCAGAGACCACAGTTGTGCCTTAAAAATGCCAAAGGACCGGTCAACGTGGGAGTTTGAATGTGCTAGACCCAGCCACGTCTTGCCACCTAAAAGAACTTTCTCGAGGTGCCCCAACCCCAGCACGCACTTGGACTCCACATCCTGGCTGTGAGTACCATGTCAAAACAGCCAGTTAAAGAAGGAGGGGTGGGGAGAAGAATGAGAAAGACGAAAAAGTCACTGTGAGATAGGGGATGGACTGAAACCTCATATCCTTCTAATTTCAGAACAGAATGTTAACTTATCTACTTTATTAGCAACTCAAAAGTATCTTCACTCCAAGCTTCTGCCTGAGAATACCAGCCTGGAACTTCTAGCCATCAAAGCCTTACAGGAGAAAACCCATCAAAGAAAAATGATCTTTCAGACAGGGGAGCTACAGCCATTCCACCCACCCCATCCCTGGGCATTCCAGGTCCGACGGCCACACCCAGGTGAGAACAGCAGGCTAGGACCTTAACGTAACATTTCTCGCCCTTCATCCTCCACCCTCCTCCTCTCCCACAAATACTTTCACCGAACTGTGCTCTAATACTACACTTTCTGCTTTTACTAAGAACCAGGATAAAGATCAACCTTTATCATGAATCCTCCTGCAATCTCTACCAAATCATTTCCGGACCAAGAATCTATCCAAATGCTCTACCGACACCCATTTCCTATTCCAGGTCCAGGGGGGAAAGTATGTCATCCCTGAAGAACTGGGGTACCTCTTTTATCAAACAATGAAAATTGCACTCATATGTTTCTTTTTATCCTTGTCAGCCAGGAAGTTCAAAATCAAACTCGATGACAAATAGGCATCATTGCTATTGGCTTTGGATTCTAGAATATTTGTGTTTGCCCTCATAAGGTTTTTAATTTTCAGTAGCCTCACTGTATTGGAATGTGTGTGTGTGCGTGCATGTGTGCATGTGCGTGTGTGCACGTGCATGTGTGTGTGAGCTTGTGGAACCCCTCTTTGAAATCACAGAAACAGAAACTGCTTCTTTGGTAAGCTGGGAATCAATCACGCGTGCTTCTTTCGGTCTTTGGTTAAAGTCAACTAGCGGGTAAGGCCTCAGGAAATCATGCTGTTTGATTTATTTCTAAACATTCACCACATAACATGCAGGGCTTCTTTTCCACTGACATGTCAGGTCATTTTTGCACTGCAGTTAACCAGTGGATTCCATGTATGTCTTTTCTGCCTGTCTCTTGCAAAGGAGCCCAGGAAAACGAAGGTGAGAATTTCAGGGTTTCTGTCCCAGTGTGACAGGCATCCAGTTAGCTTCCTCTTTAAAAACAGTGTAAGCTCAAACCAGTGGATTTTTTTTAAGTCATAGAGCCCCTGATTTCCTAAATGCAAAGCTGAAGTGTTGGTGAGGGGGTGCTTGGATGGCTCAATCCATTAAGCGTCTGCCTTGGGCTCAGGTCATGATCCCAGGGTCCTGGGATTGAGTCCCACACCAGGTTCCCTGCTCACAGAGGGAGCCTGGTCCTCCCCCTGCCTGTGCACTTGCTCCCCCCCCCCATTTTCTCTCTCTCAAATAAATAAATAAAATCTTTTAAAAAATTAAAAAATAACGTGACAGTCAATGTAATAAACCATCCCCCCGGGAGAGATTTCCACCCTCTCCAGCCAGAATGTCTTTCCAGGCAGTTCCAGGGACCCCTCCTTCCAGTCATCTGAGACCACTCCTGTGGGAAAGCCTTGTTTATTCCAATTCCCAAAAGCACACTTCTTCCTGCTTTCCAGTTACTACTGCTTCACCACAGAACAAACCACGAACTGAAGCCAAAAGAGGAGATAGATGAATTCACCAAGCCATTCTTGCCCAACAAGGAGGTCACACCGCATAGGTACTCACTGTTAAAATGATGGAACGCAGTTGCTTCTGAGCCAAAATATTCGCCATCTCCTGTTGAAGAGAATCACACCCACACAAAACCTTAGGTTAGAAAAACACTTCAACATGGCCCCAAATGACTTTATCCTGAGGGTGCTGCCTAACTGGACATCAGCAGTATTTCTTATGGAAGAAGAGACTCTAACAGGCAGTAGTATTCAAATTGCTTTTTGAACGTTCTGTTTAGACAACAGAGCCTTATCCAAAGCCAAGGAAGGAAATCTGGCACCCGCAAACTTCTCCTTTTTTAGGAATTTCCTCCTTCCAGGAAAAAATGAGCATGGAATAAAAAGCAAATACTCTGAATAAAGGCAATGGTTCTCCATTCAGAAGGCTCACTAGCTTTTCTTAGACTATACATGTGCAGAGAGCTTTACTAGGAAATGTGCTTGAACCAAGGAGTCCCAGTATTAGAGCTCCATCACTTTAAAGTCTTCTAAGAGCCATTTCATCTTAATCTGTGCAAAACCAAAGAGTGAGTGGTATGTACCCCAGTGGGCTTGAAAATAGTCTACGGAAGTCAACTGAGTAGTGCTTTAGGAAGGGATGAGTATCGAGCAGGGACTCCAAGAGGCCACACTCCACGTTGCTAGGACTCATTTCTATAAGATGTATTTGGGGCTTTGGCCTGCCTGCCACAGAGGATTTGCAGGTGACTTTATTGAAAAAAATGATTCACAGACACTCTAAATATCAAGACATGGATATGAAGCTGAAATTATAAAGCTGGGTACAGCCTTGGTGCAAACATTCAAAAGAAAAATACTGCTCACATTCAGGGAGGCACGTGAGTGTTCTTCTGGTGGGGAGGGGCTGGATTGTAGAGTTAGAGTTGCTACTCTTCTGAGCAGAGAAGAAACTAGGCTATGATTCAAAGCCACAACCATGAATTCAATCAGAGCAGCGGAAATAAACGCGCAGGAAGCAAGGGGAGCCCAGACACACGGGGCGGGAAGTGCGAGGGGGACACGCAGGCGGGCGGGAGCTGAAAGTGGAGACTTACAGTCAGAGGACAATCAAGGATCTCAACACTGCTCTCTACACCAACCTAACGGTGCCGCCGCCAGCACAGAAAGGAAAGCCAGCAGGAGAGAAGAAAGGATGGAAATTCAGAGCATTGTGTTAGAGGTTACAGCTTGATGGTAACATCGCTGCTGACCCACTGCTTAGTAGGAGAGAAGTGCACAGATACTGTGAGGCATTTCAAGACACCGTCCACTCTGCTGAAAACAAGAACGCAAGGACAATGATGCATTCGGAAACAAGGGAAGTGGCAATCTAGAAGGAGCCTCTCTTTCCACACTCCACAGGAAGTGACGCTTGCTTCCGAACACAAATAGAAAGGTCACTTTTTTTCTGACCCAATGAAAAAACAAAGGGCCCAAAGGACCCTATGGTTCTTTTAATTTATTTTCTTTTATAAAAATGAAATTACTGCCTGGAATGCAAAAAGAAAGGAAGGAAAGAAGACAGGGAGGGAGGGAAGTAAAGAAAAAAAGAAAGAAAGAGAGGGAGGGAGGGAGGGAGGTAAGAAGGGAGAAAGTGAAGGAAGGAAGGAAGGAAGGAAGGGTGGGAGGGAGGGAGGGAGGGAGGGGGGAGGGAGGAAAGAAAGAGAAAAGAAATTTCTCCATGCCTATTTCAGCCTATTGAGTTTTGAAATTTTAAAATAAGTTAAAAGGGACAACGTAGTTCCAAAATGTATGGCAACTGTAATTATCTTTGACGTTGTTTCTCTTCTTCATAAGCCCATGGTCAACTTAGGGGCACACAGAGACTGTCCTTTTTATCTTTGTATTCCGGTGCCCAGAGCACTATGTCTAATACAGAGTAGACAGTAAATGTTTGTTGGAAAATGAAAGAGTATTTTCTACTAACCTCCTAAGGAGCAAAGAAAACTTGGTCAGAGAGAAAACAAAAAAATCCTTGTGTACATCATGGATTTGTTGTTGTTCAATATTAGAAAATGGTCTGAGTAAACTTGAGGCTCCATGGAGGATATTTTATATCATCGAGATGACATAAAAATATAGATATACATATGGATATAAGGATATTGACATGGAACTATGTTCACAAAATCTTCAGTTTTAAAAGGAGTTAAAAATAAATAAATAGTGCAAGTAATATGATCCCATCCAGTGGAAAAACTTATGTAGAGCCTTTGCCCAGAACAAAGCTGGGCCACACGGTCTGACTAGTTACATGGGTTCTCTGCTTGGGACATGCATTTGGAGGGGTCCTTCAAACTTCTTCCTTTGAATCTGTGTTTTCTGATTTTACCACCAAATCTTTTAACTTATAAAAAGGCTTTTTAATATGCTTATAAAAATCATAAATAAATGTAGAGAAATTTGGAAGGGACCTCAACAACATGCTTGTCATGAGAACAGTAATATAATGGCAAGGAGTTGTAAGGAAAATTATCCATTTGCCCCCATCTCCACAGAACAAACACTCCTTCCCTTCATTTGTGCAGAGAAAGGGAGAATGTCCCACATCTAGGAGGCAGGGGCAGCAGGACAGCCCTCTCCTCATCCCCTAATCTGAAAGCTCCCAGGGGGCCTTGGCAAGCAGGAAGTTCTACCCCAGCCCTCTACAAACCCCGCCCCCTCTCAGTAAGGCCCACTGAGGGAACACAAAACAGAATTCTCACTCTAGTCTGCTGGCCAAGTAAAAAAATCTGACCGTGGTGGTATTTTTCTTCAGTAAAAACAGAAATAGCTGTTTCAAATCCATCCATACAAATTCATTTTGTAAATTTTGAAAAATAAAGAAAAACCCAGATAAACAGAGTCCTACCAATGTGCCTGGCCCAAAGTCAGGGAAAGAGAAATTGAAACAAATGAAATTTTTTCTTTCACTGAAGCAGAACTTATCCAAAGTCCTAAGGCTTTAAAAAAATAAACAAAGCTGTTCCTGTAAATTCAATAAATAAATGTTTAGATTATGTTTTAATCTACTTGGAGTGAGAAAATGGGCTTGGCGTCTTTCACGCTCCAAAGAGTTCTTCACTCAGCAAATACTACAGAATTCTCTGGGTGATGCCTCCCGGACAATGGGGAGTTCCGCAGAGAAGAATGAGGCCTAGGTGGGACTCTCAGCTGCTCAGCAACTGGATCAAATGCTTTATTCCTCGGACTCTCAACTTCCTCTTTTGTAAAGGGGCAAAATAAGGCTTTCTAGTGATAGGAGAATAAAATGAAATAAGGCACAAAGCCCTGAGCCTGGCACAAGGCAGACTCCTGGAATATCACCACTGAAGGCAGGCTTTGTTAAATTTTCCTCTTTACCCCCATAATTCAGAACATTTCATTTTCCACAAGAAAAGTCGGTAACAATACATAATACAACCCAGATGATATCCCCAATTAGCATGGTCTTCTGCTTTACAGGCTCCACTAATCTTCAGAAAATAACCTCAAGCTTTTCTTCATTATGAATTTGAAATTAATCTTTGAGAGCCAACTCTCGCTTAACTCACTGAAAAATAGTTTTTAAACTAAAAATCAAAATATTCCTTTTCTTGACAAACAATAGTCACTGATTCATCTTCAATTCAACACAATTTATAAAGTCCAAGTTCATTTTCTGTGTTGTTGCTATTTTTATTTTGAAGGCTAAATTAGAGTCTGGGTATGCTGCCGTATGATTATAGACACTCCATCTTTCTTAGTTGGATTGTTTTCTTAAATTATCTAATGTTATTAAACTATCCTTTGTGTTTTATTATCATTACAGCAGTATATTGCCAATCTGTATCATCTCAGTCAAATTGTGTCTAATTTTCAAAAAATAAAATTTGATTCACAGAACCCAAACCCAATGTAATACTGACATATGCCATTATGTCTCACGGTGATCATTATTCTGGAGTCAGTACAGATTGGCATCTCGTTCCTGATTTCTCTGTGGTCATGTGAATCCAGGTCAGTAAATTAACAGTAGTTCTTGGTCTAACAAGAGGCAAAGTGTATGCATCTTAATCATGTCTAGATCCAGGGATCCAAATCATAGCAATTCAGGTGGGCAGGAGTTTTCGCTTCCTCTAACCCAAACTCTTCCTCCATAGGAAAAAGAAAAAGCCCATAAGGTGAGACCAGATGGCTTCCTGCCCCGGACTCCACTCTCCACTACGGATTCAGCCAGGTGTCTTTGGTCTGGCCTGCAGAAGAAGGATCAAGCTTTCCCCAGGGCTATGTCAGGAGTGCACGCATATGTGAGCACTGCTAGGCAATCTGTTGGGCGAAACCCTCACGTTTAGTCACTGAGGTTTAAAATCCTTGCCAATGATGGCGGCACCTGGGTGGCTCAGTTGGTTAGGCGACTGCCTTCGGCTCAGGTCATGATCCCGGAGACCCAGGATCGAGTCCCACATCGGGCTCCCTGCTCAGCGGGAAGCCTGCTTCTCCCTCTCTCACTCCCCCTGCTTGTGTTCCCTCTCTATGTTTCTCTCTGTCAAATAAATAAAATCTTTAAAAAATAAAAATAAAAAATAAAAAATAAAATCCTTGGCAATGAAATAATAAAATTAAAAAAAGAGAGAAATTCCCAAGTGTTCGTGTTCAGTAGCATGCTAGCTTCTAAATTCTTCTAAAACAATTTAGTGGTAACTGTCACAGAGCTCCCAGTACACTTCCTATGGTTGGAAGATCTCATATTTCCACCCAATTTTTAAATGAAGTGAATTGTGTGACCAAGGTACACGGCCTATGCTACACTGATGGAAAAAAAAACATGAATGGATTTTGAGGGGCAAGCTACATTCCAAGACACACAAAATTCCACCTCTTCCACACCCCCCTCTCTAAGGATCCTTTACCTCACTGCAGAAGAACCAAAGATCTATAGACAAAGGAGAGTATCAAAAGATGGGTTTCACATGGATATAGTTAAGGGGCCCCCTTATTTTGAGTGCATACAGGAAGGGAAATGGGTTACTCAGTTCCCCCCGCCCTGACATACAGACATGGACAACAGAAATATCATGGAGCAAAGGGCCCCCCTGACTTAGAAACAGTTATCTCAACCAAGGGCAGAGAACTGTGTGGCCTTCCTCCTCTCCTTGCCATCTAAACTTCCATGGGCAAAGCTGGGCACCTCTCGGGACCTCAGTATCTTCATCAGGAGGATGGAAGCAATACCTCCCTCGCCCTAGGGAGCATTCGATGATAAGACAGAAGAGCTCCAGGCTTCTACCACAGCAGCCAGGATTCCATCTTTTTATGTTTTGAGCTTCTGTGTTGGATTTCCTTTCACACAAGGGCTCTGCCTCTGGAATATTCCTAGCATTCTTCCTCAGACAAGGATTTGAGCATCTCCACCTACTTCCCCTCTGGATCTGTGAATGACCCCAGGACGACCACCCAAGCTTCAGGACAGCAGTGAGGCCCAAAGAGTCCCCAGGATGGGAAGAAGAGGGCACTCTCTGCCCCAAAACCTGCCAGCCCTGAGTCTTAGGACCAAAGAAAAGCAACTTACCTGCCTTCTCTCATCAGGGGCCTTCAGGAATAGAGCATTAATCACTGCAATGGTATAGGTTTGGATTTCTTGATCTGTCCTGTAAAGACACAGAACAATACAGAAAGTCAGCATAGGCTACCTCTGAGTCAGACCATGACAAGGGTCATGATTGCTAACACCCCCTCCCCCACAAAAAAATAAATGATAGAGAAAAATATGGCCTAGAATATGCAGTTGCCAACTGAGTAAGAATGTATTTCAACCATCATGAGGAAGGACACACAGTTGGGGGGGAGGGGGGGCGGATTACTATTGCTAGTGAGATAATACACTGCTCCGCAGAGATCACTCAGAAGGTACAGGTGGTCTGCCGGCTCTCCCCTTTCTAATAGGCTTAAAACATGAACCCAGGGCCTGTACGTGTGGATGTGGGGGTGGGGGCTATGATTTTCTGTCTAATGCATGAAGTATATCTGGGACTAGACTTGGGTATCCCTATACTCGTGGACTTACAAAGGAAACTGCTTTGTCTCCATGGCAATGCTAGTACATACTCCAAAAATTTATTTCCAAATAGAAACTTTTTAATAACAAAAAGAACAAGGTTTTATTTTTAAAATTTACAAAATTGCTTTTCAATGAAATGAAATCAGAAATTCCAAAGGAAGCAAAAATCTCATAGAAGCCACGTGGTAAACAGTAAATAAGAAGGATACGAGGCAGAAACAAAGAGCAGCCGGTGAGCTACATTCAGAGAGAATTTCGGGAGAGGCCAAGTGTGGAAACAGCCTTTGGCAGGATGAATCCAAAGCCCCGCACCCTGCTGGCGGGCTGTGAGGCCTTGCACGAGGTCAGGGGGTGTCCCCAAAACAGTTTCCTCCTCTTGGGAATAACACACTTATTTTAAAGTGTTGCTTTTACAGTAAAATGAGTCAATGTAAGTCCTCAGCACGGCACGTGCCAAATTAGAAGAGCTCTCCACTCTAGCAGAGCACCCTGTGAACGTACAAGTATGCCCTCGAGATTCAGACACAGACTGTAGAATTAATACATTTCACATTCAGGGAAATGTGAAATGGGTATCACTTCTAGAGCAGTTTCACCCACAAGCATCATTTCAGAGCATGTGCTCATTTTCCCTGAGGCCACAATCCACAGCTCGTGTGACTTAAAATTTTACATTCTGGTCACCTTCCCTCCTCCCAAATGAAGACAACATCTAATGCACTTTGATAGGTTTGCATTATAAACACAACAGTTAACATTTCTGGTACACTGAGAACTACTGACTATTCCTTGACATCCCCAGCCTGTATCCCCGACCCAAGCAGGCCAGATTTCCTCTTGAGAATTTGCAATGAGACCTGAGACCAGGGGTGGAAGTTACTGGAAGCCAAGTCATATTAGGGCCGACCAGGACACTAGAGAAAAGACCTGTTGTGACCACTCCGAGGACACCAGAGTTTCTGTCCTACTCAGGGCTTACTCAGCTACTTAAGTCAATCCTGGGTTCCAAAAAGTCCCCTAGGATCCTTTGAGTGAACTCCCTATTTGTGTTAAGTCACCTCAGGGGGCTTGTTGCCACCTGCAACTCTGCATACTTTAATTTACGAAGAAGCACTGTACATGGCATCCTTCTCGGGGACAACCTTACTCATCGCCTGAATGGAGAGAAGGGAAAGAGCCCCAAAGCTTGTAGTTTGCTAACTGCCTTGTCTCCTAGCTCAAGCCCTTAGAGGAAAAAATGCATGCATTAGGAAAAAACAAAAAAAGATCACTGTAATCACCTTGAGCCTAAGAAGGAAGACTACCTTGAAAAATCCCTAATTATCTATAAAAATACTCATTATAGCACAGAAAACACTATTTTTTAAAAAAGATTTTATTTATTTATTTGACAGAGAAAAACAAGTGAGAGAGGGAACACAACCAGGGAGAGTGAGAGAGGGAGAAGCAGGCTTTCCACCAAGCAGGGAACCTAATGCAGGGCTCGATCCCGGGACTCCTGGATCATGACCTGAGCCAAAGGCAGATCCTTAACGACTAAGCCACCCAGGGATCCCAGAAAACACTGGGTTTTTTTTAAGTTTTATTTATTTATTTGACAGAGAGAGATCACAAGTAGGCAAAGAGGCAGGCAGAGAGAGA
>PITA01023976.1:0-27123 GCA_004023965.1 Spilogale gracilis
AGCCCCGATTCAGGCCGTAATCTGCTGTTATTCCTCACTCACAGAGCACTTTCGTTTTGGGGTATTTGTTTTCAATGGTTCAGCTCTGCGGGCTTCCTCCCCCACTCCCCTGTCTCTGGGGGCAAGCCTCCAGACCCTCCAATTTGTTTCTACCTTTTTGCCGATGTTCTTTGTCTCTCGTGGCGGTCCAGAAGTGGGAGATATCACATTTCAGGCTGGTTTCATGGGTGTTCACAGTGGTCTTGTAGTGGTTTTTTTGCTGGAATTCAGCTCTCCTCAGGGAACTCCCCGAAATGCGGTCACCTGGCCTTCCGCCATCTTCGAATCCCTCCAAGAAAAAAGATTTTAAAAAGTCTCCTTGCCTTGCCCTGGACTCCGCTGTGTTCTCGTTTCTGTCTAGTCCCGATTCAGGCCGTAATCTGCTGTTATTCCTCACTCACAGAGCACTTTCGTTTTGGGGTATTTGTTTTCAATGGTTCAGCTCTGTGGGCTTCCTCCTCCACTCCCCTGTCTCTGGGGGCAAGCCTCCAGATCCTCTAATTTGTTTCTACCTTTTTGCCGATGTTCTTTGTCTCTCGTGGCGGTCCAGAGGTGGGAAATATCACATTTCAGGCTGATTTCATGGGTGTTCACGGTGGTCTTGTAGTGTTTTTTTTTTTGCTGGAATTCAGCTCTTTTCAGGGAACTCCCCGAAATGCGGTCACCTAGCCTTCCGTCATCTTGACTCCCCTGATGTTGGTGAATTTTGATCGGAATGGCATTGAAAGTATAGATTGCTCTGGGCAGTATAGACATTTTGACAATGTTTATTCTTCCGATCCATGAGCATGGAATGCTCTTCCATACTTTTGTGTCTTCTTCAATTTCTTTCATGAGTCTTTTGTAGTTCCTCGAGTACAGATCCTTGACTTCTTTGGTTAGGTTTATTCCTAAGTATCTTATAGTTTTTGGTGCTATAGTAAATGGAATCGATTCTCTGATTTCCCTATTTTTTCGTTGTTTGTGTATAAGAATGCAACTGATTTCTGCGCATTGATTTTGTATCCTGCCACATTACCGAATTTTTGTATGAATTCTAGTAGTTTGGGGGTAGAGTCTTTTGGGTATTCCACTTAGAGTATCATGTCATCTGCAAAGAGAGAGTTTGACTTCCTCTTTGCCAATTCGAATACCTTTTATTTCTTTCAGTTGTCTGATTGCTGTTGCTAGGACTTCTAACACTATGTTGAACAGTAGTGGTGAGAGTGGGCATCCTTGCCTTGTTCCTGATCTCAGAGGAAAGGCTGTCAGTTTTTCTTCATTGAGAATGATATTCGCTGTGGGTTTTTCGTAGATAGATTTCATGAGGTTGAGAAATGTTCCCTCTATCCCTATACTTTGAAGAGTTTTGATCAGGAATGGATGTTGTATTTTGTCAAATGCCTTTTCTGCATCAATTGAGAGTACCATGTGGTTCTTCTCTCTTCTCTTATTGATTTGTTTTATCACATTGATTGTTTTGCAAGTGTTGAACTACCCTTGCATCCCAGGGATAAAACCCACCAGGTCGTGGTGGCTAATCTTTTTAATGTATTGTTGGATCCTGTTAGCAAGGATCTTGTTGAGAATCTTGGCATCCATATTCATCAGCAATATTGGTCTGAAGTTCTCCTTTTTGATGGGGTCTTTGTCTGGTTTGGGGATTAGAGTAATGCTGGCTTCATAGAAAGAGTCTGGAAGTTTTCCTTCTGTTTCTATTTTTTGAAAGAGCTTCAGGAGAATAGGTGTTATTTCTTCTTTGAATGTTTGGTAGAATTCCCCAGGGAATCCGTCTGGTCCTGGACTCTTGTTTTTGGGGAGATTTTTGATCACAGCTTCAATCTCATTACTAGATATAGGTCTATTCAAATTGTCAATGTCTTCCTGTTTTAGTCTTGGTAGTTTATAGGTTTCTAGGAATGTATCCATCTCTTCTAGATTGTTAAACATATTGGCATATAATTGTTGATAGTAATTTTTGACGATTGTTTCTATTTCCTTGGTGTTAGTCGTGACCTATCCCTTTTCATTCATAATTTTATTAATTTGGGTCCTCTCCCTTTTTTTGGATTAGTTTGGCCAATGGTTTATCGATCCTATTGATTCTTGCAAAGAACCAGCTTCTAGTTTCATTGATGCATTCTACTGTATCTCTAGTTTCTGATTCATTCATCTCTGCTCTAATCATATTTCCCGCATTGTGTGTGGGAGGGTGGTTTAATTTTTTGTTGATTTTCCAGTTCTATAAGGTGTAATGAGAGTTGATGTATTCGGGATTTTTCAATTTTTTTGAGTGAGGCTTGGATGGCTATGAATTTCCCCCTTAGGACTGCCTTTGCTGTATCCCATAGGTTTTGGATCGATATATCTTCATTCTCATTGGTTTCCATGAAGTGTTTCAGTTCTTCTTTGATTTCTTGGTTAATCCACATATTCTTGAGCAGGATCGTCCTTAGCTTCCAAGTGTTTGATTTTCTCCTGAACTTTTTGTGGTGGTTGAGTTCCTGTTTCATGGCATTGTGGTCAGAGAATATGCAGGGAATAATTTCAATCTTCTGGTATTGGTTGAACCCTGATTTGTGACCTAGTATGTGGTCTATTCTGGAGAAAGTTCCATGTGCATTCGAGAAGAATGAGTATTCTGCTGTTCTGGGTGGAATGTTCTGAATATATCTATGAGATCCATCTGGTCCAATGGTCATTCAAGGCTCTTGATTCTTTGTTGATTTTCTGTTTAGATGACCTGTCCATTGGTGAGCACGGTGTGTTAAGATCTCCTATAATTAATATATTCGCATCAATATGATTCTTTATTTTGTTTAACTGTTGGCTTATGTAGTGGCTGCTCCCACGTTGGGGGCATAAATATTTACAATTGTTAGATCTTCTTGATTTATAGACCCTTTAAAAATGATGTAGTGTCCCTGTGTGTCTCTGACTACAGTCTTTAGACTAAAATCCCATATGTCTGATTTGAGAATCGCTACTCCGGCTTTCTTTTGGGGTCCATTGGCATGAAAGATGGTCTTCCATCCCGTCACTTTCAATCTGGAAGTGTCTTTATATTCAAGATGAGTCTTTTGTAATCAGCATATGGATGGGTCCTGTTGTTTTATCCAGTCTTCAACCCTGTGTCTTTTTATTGGAGCATTTAGGCCATTCTCATTGAGAGTGATTATTGATAGATACATTTGTATTGATATCATGTTGCCTGTGGAGTTCATGTTTCTACAGATTACCTCTGTAAATTTCTGTTTTGTGTCACTCTTGGGTTAGTTTCTCCTCTGTAGAACCCCTCTTAGTATTTCTTGTAGTGCTGGCTTGGTGGTTGCATAATCTTTTAGACCTTGGCAGTCCTAGAAGCTCTTTATTTCTCCTTCCATTTTGAAAGTCAACCTTGCTGGATACATTACCCTTGGTTGCATATTTTTGTCATGTAATTTCCTGAATATGTCTTGGCAGCCCTTTCTGGATTGCCAGGTTTCTGTGGAAAGGTCTGATGTTATTCTGATGGTCCTCCCTCTATAGGTAAGGGATCACTTTCCCCTAGCTGCCCTTAAGACATATTCTTTGGTTTTATGATTCGTGAATTTCACAATTATGTGCCTGGAGGTTTTTCTAGCCTCATTGATCTTGGGGGGTGTCCTCTCTGCTTCTAGGACATGAACATTTGTTTCATTCCTTAGATTTGGGAAATTTTCATCCATGATATGTTCAACAATATCTTCTAGGCTTCTCTCTCTCTCTCAACTCCTTTGGGGATTCCAATAATTTTGATATTGGAGCGTTTCATGGCATCATTTATTTCCCTTATTCTGATTTCATGGGATTTTAGCTGTTTGCTCCAAGACTTCTCTTGCTCCTCCTTCTTAATCCATGTTTCTTCTAAATCACTAATACTATTTTCAGCTTCACTCACTCTGGCTGTTAGCATATTTAAATTAGATTGCATCTCATCAATAGCCTTTCTCACTTCAGCTTTCACTTCTGTTACTATGGCTTCTACTTTGAGACTAATGTTCTTTTCTAAATTAGCCATTTCTTGGACAGTTGCTGCCATGAATTCCATTTCTGTCACATTGTTTATGTTCATTTCCAGGAATTCTGTGACCAGGGTTGTAGTCTCAAGGTTCTTCTTCTGTTGGGTGTTCCTCCTCCGAGTTATTGTGGCGAGGAGTGGTTGAGGGGGTGTATAGCTAAATATATCAGCCACTGTCTAGGTGGATTGGTCGCTGGAAGGTTTTGGAGCAACCAGAATTCACCACCGAAAAGGAAGGAGAAAGAAAAAAGAAAACGTAAGACAGGAAGCAAGAAAAGAAACCCCTGACAGAGTAGGGCCCTGTGGTAGGATTTATATGGTACAAAATGTTACAGGGTAAAGAAAAGGGCTATCAAGGTAAATGAAGAGATCAAAAAGTGAAGCCCAAACTATATGACCCCCAAGACCAGTATTTATATAATACAAAAGCAAAGACAATTACACAGAAATAATGACAGACTAGAGTGGGAAGGTGAGGGCAGACACTCATGGTGGGCAAGGAATGCATTTCAGATGCTCCCAAGTTTGTTTTGTTATTATTGTTGGAGGAGCCCACTTTCTAAAGATATAGAGGATTAGAACTGGTTGTTTATTCGGGTAGTATTGAATAGGGATGTGGGATTAACTTGAAGCTTATAACTACATGTATATGTAAAAGAGAAAATAAAGGAAAGAATAGAGAAGAAAGGGAAAAACAGAAAACAAACAGGGAAACAAGAGGCAATAACAACAGCAGAAAATACAGGAATGTATTTGAAAAAATTTCCAGGAAAAAAAAATGTTATGGGTGTTGTATTGAGTATCATGTTGTGATAAAACGTGGGTTAAAAATTGAACAAAGAAAAACCATGAGAATGCATTTTTAAGTTTAAAATGGAAGCTTTTAAAGTAAAAATAGAAAAACGTTAAAAAAGCAAATAAGGTGGAAAACTGTATCTATAAAGTGTAGGGCTTTTGGTAGTTGTAGTCAGTACCAGGAGTTTAATAAATTCCCTTCGCCCCGATGTTGGGGTTTTACAGTTTGAGTGTTGTCCTCCTGTGCTTCTGGCTTGCTTTCTGGGGGCGGGGCCTGTCGTGCTGTTTTCAGTCCCTTCTACGTGGGCTGCGTCTCTCCACCCCCTTGCTAGAGACTGGTCTCAATGGTCACCAGGTTGTCAGGTTACAATTCTCTGATGGGGGAGCCTTGTTCTTTTATGTCCTTTTTCAGCTGATGAGAAAGTCAGTTCGGAGCAATATGTCTGCGCCCAGACCTCCTTCCCAGAGAGAGCCTCTACACAGAGAGAGGCTCTTTCCCGCCTCCCGGTTGCCAGCCTGTCACAGCCAGGCAGGCGCAGATGCTGGATTGATTTCTGCCCAAGTCCCTGCTTGTCGCTTCACTCCCACACCTCAAAACCACAACTGATTTGGGATCACGCGACCTCATCTGTGCCCCGGGACCCGTGGCTCCTCAGGTCCCAGGCAAGTCTGAAAATCGCCTTCCCTGGGGGGGTCCATGCCCAGCCCACGGGGTGGGGAGAAGCAGGAGAGAAAAGCAGTGGAGGAAAGGGGGAAAAAGAAAGAAAGAAAAAAAGAGAGTGAAAGTGGCGGAAAAATAGACTCCACGCCCACCGCTCTCACTGAGATCCCCCGTGCCACACAGGGCACGCCTGCTCTCCGTGAAACCCTGCTCCTCTGGCTTAAGCAGTGGGGGGATAGACTCTGAACCCCAGCCCCTCTAAGTTTCCTTGAGCCGCGGGGCACTTCCTCTCCCTGCAGATCTCTGTCTCCCCTCTGCCACGGTGGAAAAACAGTCTCCTTGCCGCCGACTCTGCTGTGTTTGTTCTGCCTCACCCCGAATCAGACCATAATCTGCTGTTATTCCCTGAGCACAGAGCACTTTCATGCTGGGGTATTTGCTTTCAATGGTTCAGCTCTGCGGGCTTACTCCCCGACACCCCTGTCTCTGGGGGTAAGCCTCCGGTTGCTCTCACTTGTTTCTACCTTTTTGCCGATGGTCTTTGTCTCCCGTGGTGATCCAGAAGCGTGAAATATCACATTTCAGGCTGATTTCATGGGTGCTCACAGTGTTCCTGTAGTGGTTTTTTTTTTTGCAGGAATTGAGCTCACTTCAGGGAACTCCCTGAAATTGGGTCACCTGGCCATCCGCCATCTTCCTATACCCTACATATATATTTCTATATAATATACCTATGATTTATTGGTGATGATTATATAATAACATTATATGTATTTTTACAAGTAGTGTAAATATATACCCTGTTGCATGGCTACAATAATTTTAAAAATCATCTCCTTATTGAAGGACATGTAGATAATTTTGGAACTTTTGTTAATGTAACCTACCAGATGCATATATATTTCATTATTCTGTAGGAATAGAGGTGAAGCGGCAGCACATATATATGCACTTCTATTTTTCATAGATACTAAAGCATAACACACACACAAATATGTATCTATTCGCTTTTCTATCATAAGTGTAAAAAAAAACACTATTTGACCAAACAATTGCATTTACTGAGGATTGAGTCTTTTGGCAGATTTAGAAACTTTTAACTAACAACTCATAGCTTTTCAAGTAGGAAATGATGTCATCTGTAAACATTTCATGGCAATGACTAGAACTTTTCAGAAATATCATCTATACCTATGTCTGTTCCAGATTTATCACACACCATGTACACACACACACGTACATATATATGTGTCACTACAGGAAGGTGATGAAAGTTGCAAGCATTTGTGGGGACAAAATAACAGGGCTTGGGAAATCCCTATGGCAAAGCCTGATATTTGTGTGATCTTACCATTGATGTGATTGCCAATTTAAACTCAGAGGCTGAAAGGCTAACTACAAAATATCCTTTAGGAGCCTTAAAATCTGAAAAGAATTTTTGCAAATCCTCTGACCTATAAAAAGAAAAACAAGCACCATTATAAATTTTCTTAAACAACAAAAAAAATGAGAGCTGCCCAAGTAGGAAGGACCAAGTAAACACCTCAACGTGACTTGAAGCTTGAAGGTCTTGATGAAGATCATCCAAAGATCAAGAATAACCCTGAAGCTGAACAGACTGATTACAGGAAACTCAATCAGTAATCAAAAAAACACAATGGACAAGTCCAGGACCAGATGGAATCCCTGGTGAATTGTACCAAACATTCCAGGATGAATCAATACTTAGTCTCAAATGATTCAAAAAAAAAATAGGGGTGCCTGGCTAGCTCAGTTAATAAAACTTGTGGTTGTGAGTTCAAGCCCCACATTCAGTGTAAAGTTTACTTAAAACACACACACGCACATAAATGAAAACTTAAAATAGAAAAGCTATTCCAAAAAATAGAAGGAAAAGCTCCAAATTCAGTCTATGAAGCCAACATTACCCTGTTTCCTAACCCAAAGACAGTACAAAGGGAAAACAAAACAAAACAAAACAAAACAGAAAAACTACAGGCCAATACCCATGTTGAACAAAGATGTAAGAATCCTCAGCAAAATGCCACCAAACTACATTCAATAATACCTTAAAAAATCATTCACCACAATCAAGTGGGAATTATTCTGGGGAGGCAAGGACAGTTCAATATCAGGAAATGAACATGATACACCACAGTAACCAAATAAAGGATAAAAAAATTACACAATCAGCTCAATAAATTCAGAAAAAGTATTTCACAAAATTCAAAGTCCATTCATGATAGAGGCTTTCAACCAAGTGGGCTTAGAGGAAACATACCTCAACCTAAAAAAGGCTACATATGACAAACCCATAGCTAACATCACTCTCAATGGTGAAAAATCTAGAGCTTTACTTCTAAGATCAGAAGAGAGACCAGCATGCCCACGCTAACTACTTTGATTCAACATAGTACTAGGAGTCCTAGCCAGAGCAATCAAATTACAAAAAAAGGGGAAAAAGACATGAAAATTACGAAGGAAGAAATAAAACTATCACTATTTGCAGATGACATGAAAGTATACATAGAAACACTAAAGCTTCTTCTGTGTATAAATTCAACTCCCCCAAAACTTAACTATTAAAGCCTACTGTTCATGAGAAGCCTTACTGATACATAAAGAGTTTATTAACGCATATTTTGTGTGTTTTATGTATTAGGTACTTTATTCTGACAATAATCTAGAGAAAACAAAATATTAAGAAAATCATAAGGAAGTTAAAATATATGGACAGTACTGTATTTATCCCAAAAATCTCCATATAAGTGGACCTGCACATTTCAAACCTATCTTGGTCAACTGTGTATACAACGGAGTATTATTCAGCCATAAAAAAGAAAATCCTGCCATTTGCAACAACATGGTTGAAACGTCAACACAGTATGCTAAATAAGATAACTCAGAGAAAGATAAACACTATATGATCTCATTTATATGTGGGTTCTAAAAGGCAACCTGATCTATACAGAGAACATATTGGTGGTTGTCAGGGATGGGTGGTGAGGTGAATGAGTTAATATGATCAGAGGACAAAAACTACCAGTTATAAGATGAATAAGTTCTGGGGATATAATGTACAGCATGGTGTCGAACAAAACTACCATATACTTGAAAGTTGCTAAGAAAATAGATTTTTTTATTATGTTTAGTTAGCCAATATATAATACATCATTAGTTTTTGATGTCCTGTTTTAATGATTCATTAGTTGTGCATAACGCCCAGTGCTCATTACAACACGTGCTCTCCTTAATAACCATCCCCAGGCTACCCCATCTCCCAGATAATCGATTTTAAAATTTTTCACCATACCCAAAAATGTTACAACTCTGGGGGGGATACCTGTATTAAATAACCTTACTGTGATAACCTATTTTTATTTTTATATATATCCAATAGTCATATCATATATCCTATATTTATACAAGGTTATATATCACCTACATCTCAATAAAGCTAGAAAAAAATTCCTTAGATCAAAATTTTTAACAATGGCGCACCTGGGCACCTCCAGTTGACTGAATGTCCAACTCTAAGTTTCAGCTTGGGTCCTCATCTTGGGGTTGTGAGACTGAGCTCCACATTGGGCTCCCTACTCAATGTAGAGTCTTCTTGGGATTCTTTCACCCCTCCACCGCCATCTCATCTGTTCCTCCCCCTTTCCAAACTCTCTCGCGCGCTCTCTCTAAAAATAAATAAAAAGATCTTTAAATTTTTTTTAATAAAAAAAGAAAGCTTTGTTCTGATTTTATATAGCTTTAGAGCAATGATAAAGCACTTTCAGGAAGTTTTTCTTGGTTTATACAATAACTGTATAAATTATAGAAATCCATGCTGTACTGAGAATTTATTCTTCTAGCCTGTCAGGAGCTTCATGCCATCTTGTTAGGTCATACTTGAGAAATCTGAATCGTCTTGAGTATGTAATTTTGTCTCTTTATCTCAAAAGAAATAAGATAGCTGCACAGAAAGGTACAAATGAACAGATTCAAAACATAAATGAGAGTGCCCTGTCCAGCAAGGACTTTAAAGTTAAACCTTTAGCTCAAGACATGGTCTGATCCACACAATTACCACAGAAAACAAAGAGCCAATAAAGAAATACAAACCTGGCTAGGAATTCCCAATGAATTCCCTAGCTTCCTCAAGAGTTTGATACCATTTTTCCATATTCTGCACATGAAATATTTTCTCAACAAATTATTTATTTTGACTTATCTCCAAAGTAGATAACAGATTAATTAGATTATAACTCTCCTATATTCAACAGAACTTTTTTTTAATTTGACCAACGCATTAATAAACAGTTATATAATTTTTTTAAAAATAAAATTCCTGGAAAAGAATGCCCGAACTTCACTTTAAATGGCAGCTACTTTTACTCTGTACCTCAAGGGGGAAAAAATTAACTCTGCTTTAAAGAAAATGGCCTAAATTACTAGTTCAAAGGATAATAAGCTAATAAAAGCAAGTTGAAAGAAAACCATACTAAGTAAACCTTAGTCATTTGTAAAATATAGCAAGAAAACCCCAAGTACATGGAAGTTAAACCACACACATTTAAGTCATTACTGGGTAAAAGAATAAATCACAGGAAGACTACTTTTATTGAACAAAATGATGAAAATACAACCTACCAGAATTGATGGGGATGCAGCTAACCCAGGACACTGAGAGGAAACCTTAAAGCCTTAGAATACTTAAAAGAGAAAGAAGAAGAAAAATCTCAAAAAATGATATCGTCTTGCACATCAATACATAAGAGAACATTAAACTCAAAGCCATCACGAAAGCAGAAATAAAATATAAAAGCAGAAATGAATGAGGTAAAAGAGATCAAACAATAAAAACTATTGAAATCAGAAGCTGGTTTGTTCTGGAAATATTAATTCTGTCTCACTCTCTCCAATAAGTGGAAAAAATTAATGGGGGAGCACCTGGATGGCTTGGTCATTTAAGCATCTGCCTTCTGCTCAAGCCATGGTCTCTGGGTCTGGGAAAAGGGCCCCGTCTTGGGCTCCCTGCTTAGTGGGGAGTTGGTTTCTCCCTTTCCTCCTTCTCCTCCACGCCACTCATGATCTCTCTCCGTCTCTCTCTCGAATATATAAAAAAAACTTAAAGAAATAGAAATGTATACACTTTATAATCCTCTAGCTAGAACAAAAAAGGAAAACATACCATTATCAGGAATAAAAGAGGAGACACTATAGTGCCTTCAGAACATTAAGGAATAAGAGATTACTACAAACAATATTTTTGACAACCCAGGTGAAATGGACAAAATCCTTAAAAGACACAAAATCCCATATCTGACCCAACAAGAAATACCAAGCTTAAAAAGCCCTATATAAATTGTAAAACTTGTATTAGTAAATACAAACTTTCCAAAAAAGGAAACTCCAGACTCATATGGCTTCATTGGTTAACTGGACCAATAAAGGGGAAGAAAAACCATATCAATAATACATAAAATCATTCAGAAAAGAAGTGAAGACTCTTCTGAACTCATGTTATGAGGACAGTAATACGAGATGCCAGAATTAAAGACATCAAAAGGTAAAGGAAGTACAGACCAAGGAGAGAGTTCAAGATGGTGGAGGAGTTGGGGACCTAAATTTCCTCTGGTCCCAGGAATTCAGCTAGATAGCTATCAACCATTCTCAACACCTTCCAATTCAACCACAAATTGAAGAAAGGAATACCAACAATTCTAAGAACAGAAAAGCGACCACTGTCTGGAAGGTAGGATGTACAAAGAAGTGAATCCACAGCGATATACCAGGAGACAGGCCGTGGGGGAGGCAGCCTCCATCAGCCAGTTCCGGCAAGGCATAGAGCCCTGGAGCACAAAATCAGAACTTCTAGAAGTCTGCTCCTCTGAGGGATGACACTCTGGTGGCTAAGTGGAGGTGCGGGGGTGGCGGGGTGGAACCCTCGCTGGAACAGAGTGGTCTCGGGACCCGCCGGGTCACAGAAAGACCAGAGGCACCTGAGCGTGGCAGAGCTCCCAGGTATGCAAGCGGGGAAGCCCGGTGCAGAGAGGAGCCAAGGGGAACTCTCAGCTCGGGGTTGCCATAAACCGGGATCTGCGGCACAGTCAGGCCACTACTCACTGAGCAGGGGTCCCACAAGCAGCGGAACCTGGGAGAACCATGCTCCTCCTCCGGGAAGGGTGGCGCTGGAGCAAGCCAGGGGAGTCTGCACGCTTTGGGGACTCGAAACAGGGTCCGTACCTGAGGTAGAAACGCTTGGTCACAGGCTGGGTGAGCATGGGGTGCGGCCCAGGATCAGGGAGACGGGAGTCACCACTCTTCTCCCAGGGCGCACTGAGGAGTGGGGCCTGAGCTCTAGGCTCCTCTGGGCCACAGACTGGAGGCTGCCATCTTCATCCGTCCTCCGAAGCTGGGCGGAAAGCGCTCAGGGAACAATCCCTGCAGAGAGCAAACCCAAGCAGGTGAATTAGCCTGGCCCCAGGTGAGGACACTTGAGAATCAGCATAACAGGCCCCTCTCCCAGATGATGGGCAAGAATATCCAGCTGGGGCCAAATTTACTGATCAAGGAGACCTGCAAAGCTCCAGCCCCAGGGGAATAACAGCACATAAAATATGTGTCTTTGGCCCTATGATCCCTTAGTCTTTCAGCTTTAATTGTTTTAATTTCCTTTTTTGTCCTTTAAATTTTTTTCCCCTTTTTAAACCAATTTCTTGTTTTATCGACTCCTTTGAAATATTTTCTTAATTTTCAGGTGACTGGATGGCTCAGGCATTAAGTATCTCCCTTTGGCACAGGTCATGATTCCAGGATCCTGTGATAAAACCCCACATTGGGCTCCCTGCTCAGAAGGGAGGCTGCTTCTCCCTCTTCCACACTCTCTGATTCTGCTCCTTCTTTCACTGTGTCTCTCTCTGTCAAATAAGTAAAATCTTTAAATAGAATCCTTTTTAAACTTCATTTTTATAGTTGCAGTCAATTCCTTCACTCTATTTTATTTTGTGTGCACACAAGTATTTCTTTCTTTAAAATACTGGAATGCATCTTTTCCCAACAGACCAAAATACCCCCCAAATCTAGGGTATGGCTCTGTTTTAGACACCTGTTTGATCATATTCATTTGTTTTTTATTTTGTTTTCTTAAAGGCTTTTTGAATTTTCGTGTGTACAGTTATAGTCTATCCATTCAAAGTGTTTGATTTCACTTTTGTGTATATATAAGCTTTCTTTCTTTACAATTTTGAGATGCAGTTCCCCTAAGAGACTGACCAAATGCACTCAGGAGAGTATGTGCTGCTCTGTTCTGTTCACCTGTCTGTTTATAGCCTTTCCTTTTGTTCTTGTTGTTTTCTTTCCCTTGTTTTATCTTCTCCTTTAAATTTCCATTATTACGTTACATTGTAGCCTTTCAGTGTATTTAATGTGACTTTTGTACATATACGTTTTTCTTTCCTTACAACATTGGGATCTAGTTTTCTAAAAAACTGACCAAGATACACACAGAATCCAGCTCTATTCTGCTCACCCTTCTCATTATATTCACTCTCTTTTTTCTCAAACCCTCACGCCGACCAACTTTCAAGTCTCTGCTGATTAGTTTAGTGTACATTTCTCTGGGGTTTTTGTTGCCATTTTCGTATTTTGTTTTGCTCTTCTTCTATTCTTCTCTGGACAGAAGGACATGATGGAAAAACTGCTCTCAAAAGAGAGAACAAGGGGCAGTGCTGACTGAACAGGGACCTAATCATTATGGAAATTAGTAAGATGGCAGAACTAGAAATCCAAATAACAATTATAAAGATAATAGCTGGGCTTAAGAAAAAGTTCACAAAACACAAGAGAATCCCTATCTGAGGAAATAAAAACTAAAATCTAACCAAGTCAAAATAAAAAGTTATTCATGAGCTGCAGTTTAAAAAAAAAAAAGTAGGTTCTAACTGCTAGATAATGAGGCAGAGGAGAGAATTAATGATATGGAAGATCAAATGATGGAGAATAAAGGAGATGACAAAAAGAGATAAACAACTACTGGATCACAAGGAGAGAATTTGAGAGATAACTGACACCATAAAGCAAAACAACATTAGAATAATTGAGATCCCAGAGGAAGAAGAAAGGTGCAGGGGGGGGGGAGGCAGAAGTTATAATGGAACAAATTCCACGCAAGATCTTCCCTAACAAGGCAAAGGGAATAGGCTTCAAAATCCAGGAGGCACAGAGACTGCCCTCAAAAATCAATAAAAATAGGTCACCACCCTGACATGTAATAGGGAAACTTGCAAATCTCAGAGACAAAGAGAAAATCCTCAAAGTAGTTTGGGACAAGCAGTCTATAATCTACAATGGTAGAAACATTACATTGGCAGCGGACCTATCTACAGAGACCTGGCAGCCCAAAAAGGACTGGCAGGATCTACTCAGGTGCTAAATTAGAAAACTATGCAGCCAGAAACACTTTATGCAGCTAAGATGTCATTCAAAATAGATGGAGTGATACAAAGCTTCCAAAACAAACAGCAGCTAAAAGAATTTGTGATCACCAAAGCAGCCCTACAAGAAGGATTAAAAGGGGTCCTCTAAACAAAGAGAGAGCCCAAAAGTAAAAAACAACAGAGACAATATATAGAAACAAGAACCTTACAGGCAGTACAATGACACTAAATTCGAATCTTTCAAAAGTCACCTCAAATGTAAATAGGCTAAATACTCCCAAAAATGATAGAGAGCGTTCAATGGCATAAAAAAGCAAAACCCAATGATATGCTGTCTGGAGGAGACTCATTTTAGACCCAAAGACACCTCCAGACTTAAAGTGACAGGGTGGAAAACCATTTGTCTTGCTAATGGACACCAAAAAAAGCTGGAGTGGCAATCCTTATATCAGACAAATTAGATTTTAAACCAAAGACTAATAAGAGAGGAGGAAGAACACTCTGTCATCATTAGAGGGTCTACCTGACAAGATCTATCCATTGTGAATATGTATGCCCTGAAAATGAGAGCAGTCAATTATATAAGCCAATTCATAATAAATCAAAGAAACACATCAATAACAATAAAACATTAGTAGGGGACATTAACACCGCCCTCACTGCAATGGGTAGATCATCTCAGCAGAAGCTGTGTCAAGGAAATAAGGACTTTGCATGACATACTGGACCAGATGGACTTCATAGATAAATTCAGAACATTCCATTCCAGAGCAGCAGAATACACACTGTTCTCTAGTGTGCAAGGAACATTCTCCAGAATAGATCACACTCTTGGTCACAAATCAGGTCTCAACTGCTACCAAGAGATGAGTATCACTCCCTGCATATTCACAGACCACAGTGCTTTGAAACTGGAACTCAGTCACAAGAGGAAAGATGGAAAGAACACACAGACGTGGAGACTAAAGAGCATTCCACTAAAGAACGAATGGGTCAATCAGGAGATTAAAGAAGAATTTTAAAATTCGTGAATGAAACAAATAAAAACACAGCTATTCAAAACCTTTGGGATGCAGCAAAGGCATCCTGAGAGGGAAGTATATAGCATTACAAGCCTTTCCCAAGAAACAAGAAAAGCCTCAAATATAATACATAACCTTATACCAAAAGGAACTAGAGAAAGAACAGCAAATAAAGTCCAAACCCAGCAGGAGAGGAGAAATGATACGGAGATTAGAGCAGGAATCAATGAAATAGAAACCAAAAGAAGAGTAGAATAGATCAATTAATGTAGGAGCTGGTTCTTTGAAGAAATTAATAAGATTTATAAATCCTGGGCCAGAATTCTCAAGAAGAAAAGAGAAAGGACCCAAATCAATAAAATCATGAATGAAAGAGAACAGAACACAGCAAACACCAAAGAAGTGGAAACAAGTGTAAGAACATATTATGAGCAACCGTATGCCAACAAATTAGGCATTGTGGAAGAAATGGAAAACCTGAACAGACCCATAAACATGAAGGAAATTGAATCAGTAATCAACAGGCTCCCAAAACACAAAAGCCCACAGCAGAATGGCTTCCCATGGGAATTCTACCAAACATTTCATATATGTGTTGCCAAAGCCAGCACTCTACCAAACATTTAGAAAAGAATCAATTACTATTTTTCTGAAGCTGTTTCAAAAAATGAAATTGAAGAAAAACTTCCAAACTCTTTCCCTGATGCCAGCATTACTTTGATCCCAAAACCAGACAAAGACCCTACCAAGAAGGAGAGTTATAGACTAATGCCTTGATGAACATGGATGCCAACATCTCACCAAAATACTAGCCAGGGAAGGATATAAGATCAAAGCACAGAAATCAGTTCCATTTCTATACACCAACAATGAGACAGAAGAAAGAGGAGTTACAGAGCACTCCCGTTTACAACTGCACTCATAACCATAAGATACCCGGGAATAAACCTCACCATAGAGGCAAGGAATCTGTATCTAGAAACCTATAGATTGCTCATGAATGAAATTGAGGAAGACACCAGAAATGGAAAAACACTGCATGCTCATTTACTGTGAGACCAAATGTTGTTAAAATGTCTACACTACCAAGAGCAATCTATACATTCACTGCAATCCCTATCCAAATAACATCAATTTTTTTTCACAAAGCTGGAACAAAGAATCCTAAAATTTTTATGGAACCAGAAAAGACCCCAAACCACTGAAGAAATGTAGAAGAAAACCAAAGCTGGTGGCATCATAATTCTGGAATTTAAGCTCTATTACAAAGGTTTATCATCAGGATAGTATGGACCAGGCACAAACACACACACAGAGATCAATGGAACAGAATAGAGAACCCAGAAATGGACCCTCCACTCTATGGTCAACTAATCTTCCACAAAGTTGGAAGTATATCCAATGGCAAAAAGAGTCTCTTCAACAAATGGTGTTGGGGAAATTGGACGGCCACATGCAGAAGAATGAAACTGGACCATTTCCTTATACCCCACACAAAAATAGATTCAAAATAATGGAAAATCTAAATGCAAGACAAAATTCCATCACCATCCTAGAGCAGAACACAGACAGGAACTTCTTAGACCTTGGCCACAGCAACTTCTTGCTAGACTTGTCTCCAAAGGCAAGAGAAACAAAGGCAAAAATGAACTATTGGGACCTCATCAAGTTAAAAAGCTTTTGCACAGCAAAGGAAACAAGTCAACAAAACCAAAAGACATCTGACATAATGGGAGAAGATATTTGCAAATGACATATCAGTTAAAGGGCTAGCATCCAAAATCTGTAAAGAACTTATCAATCTCAACACCCAAAGAACAAATCATCCAATCATGAAGTGGTCAGGAGAGATGAACAAACATTTCTCTAAAGAATAAAATGCAAAAGGCTAATACACACATGAAAAAGTGCTCAACATCACTCAGCGTCAGGGAGATACAAATCAAAATCTCCAGGAGACACCTACACACACCAGTCAGAACGACTAAAGTTAGTAAGTCAGGAAAGGAGAGATGTTGGCGAGGTTGCAGAGAAAAGGGAAGCCTCCTATACTGTTGGTGGGAATGCTAGCGGGTGCAGCCATTCTGGAAAACAGTATGAATGTTCCTCAAAACGTTTCTCAAAATGCTAGTAGAGCTAGCCTACGCACTACTGTGTATTTACTTCAATGATGCAGATGTAGTGATCTGAAGGGGCACCTGCATCCCAACATTTATAGTAGCAATGTCCACAATAACGAAAGTATGGAAAGAACCCAGGTGTCCATTGACAAATGAATGGAAAGAAAACGTGGAATGAAAAAAAATATATATATATGAATATTAATCAGCCATCAAAAACAATCAAATATTTCCATTTGCGATGATGTGGGAACCAGAGACTGTTATGCTAAGGGGAATAAGTCAGAGAAAGACAATTATCATATTATCTCGCTAATATGTGGAATTGAAGAAACACAGCACACATCCACAGGGAAAGAGAGGAAAAAAGGAAACAAAATGAAACCAGAGATGAAGAGAAACCATAAAAGACTCATAATTCTGGGAAACAAACTGAAGGTTGCTAGAGGGGACGGGCGTGGAGGGATGACTTAACTGTATGATTGACATTAAGGAGGGCATGTGATGTAATGAGCACTGGGTATGATATAAGAGTGATGAGTCAGACCTGTCCCCTTAAAACAAATATTATATGTTAATTGAATTTAAAATTTTTATAATGTCTAAATTTAAAAAAATAACTACAGACCAATAATTTTCATGAACACAGATGTAAAAACCATTAACAAAACATTATGAAATGGAATTCAATATTAAAGGAATCATATATCAAGATTGTGGGAATATGGGTCTTTTTATGTTAATCCTGCTTCATTCTTGGTGAGCCTTTGGATTTTTACAGTTAGAAAATTTTTCCTTATTTCCTTTGCTTATTTTACATTTGAATACTTTTTTATCTCTCCTTGAAACACCTATTATAAATTCACTTGAACTCCTAGAGCTATTGTCTGTACCACTTAACTTTGTTTATAGCTGTCATCATTATTATTTTGTAGTCTATTCTTGAGAAACACCTGGTTTCCCAATGTCTTTATACTAAATAAATTGAACTATGACTAAATCTAGTTTACTACTCAGCATATTTGTTTATTTAAAAATGTTTTCACAATCATATTGCTAATTATGAAGCTTTCTTTTTCTAATAACAGGTTCTTTTATGTGGCTGAATTTAACTTATGATGTTAAGCTGTTTTTTATTTCCACAATTATTTATTTTTCAATTTAAATTCAAGTTAGTTAACATGTAGTATTGGTTTGAGGAGTAGAATTTTGTGATTCATTGTGTACATAGAACACCCAGCGCGCATCCCAATAAGTGCCTTCCTTTATCCCTGCCCCTGTTTAGCCCACCTGCCTACCCATTTCCCTTCCAGCAACCTTCAGTTTGTTGTCTATATTTAAGAGTCTCTTATGGCTTGCCTTCCTCTCTGTTTTCATTTTATTTTTCCTTCCCGTATAGTCATCTGTTCTGTCTCTTAAATTCTGCATATGAGAGGACTCATGATACTTGTCTTTCTCTGGCTAACATATTTTGGTTAGCATAATACACTTACATCCATCCATGTTGTTACAAAGGGCAAGATTTCATTTCATTCTTTTTGATGGCTGAGTAATATTCATATATATATATATATATATACACACACACATATATGTGTATATATATACACACTTCTCTTTATCTCTTCATTAGTTGATGGACATCTGGGCTCTTCCATAGTTTGGCTATAGTTGGTAGTGTTGCTATAAACATCAGGGTAGGGGTGCACCTTCAAATAAGCATTTTTGTATCCTTTAGATAAATAGCTAGTCGTGCAACTGCTGGTAGTTGTATTTATAACTTATTGAGGGACCTCCATTCTGTTTTCCAGAGTGGCTGCCAGAGCTTGCATCATAAACAACACTGCAAGAGCATTCACCTTTCTCCACATCCTGGCCGACATCTGTTGTTTCCAAGGTTAATTTTAGCCATTCTGACCAGTGAAGTTGTGTCTTGTGGTTTTGGTTTGCATTTCCCTGATGATGTGTGATGTTGAGCGTCTTTTCATATGTATGTTAGCCATCCAGATGTTGTCTATGGAAAGGTGTCTATTCATGTCTTCTGCCCATTTCTTAACTGTATTATTTGTTTTTTGGAGGTTGAGATAGGTAAGTTCTTTATAGACTTTTGATACTACACCTTTATCCAATATGTCATTTGCAAATATCTTCTCCCATTCTATCAGTTTCCCCATAGTTTTGTTGACTGTTCCCTAAGTTGTACAGAAGTTTTTTCTTGATGAAATCCCAGTAGTTCATTTTTACCTTTGTTCCCCTTCCCTCTAGAGACGTGTCTGGTAAGAAGCTGGCCCAAGTGAGGAGAAAGAGGTTGCTGCCTGCATTCTCCTCTAGGATTTTGATGGTTTCCTGTCTTACAGTTATGTTTCTCATCCATTTTTGAATTTATTTCTGTGTATGCTGTAAGAAAGTGGTCCAGTTTCATCCTTCTGCATGTCACTGGCCAGTTTTCCCAACATCATTTGTCGAGGAGACTATTTTTCCATTTGAAATTCACTCCTGCATTGTCAAAGATTAGTTGACTGTATAGTGGTAGGTGCATTTCTTCATTCTCCTTTCTGTTCCATTGTTCTCTGTCTGGTTTGGGCTGGTACCATACTGTCTTGATGATTTCAGCTTTGTAACAGAGCTTGAATTCCAGAACTATAATGCTTCCTGCTTTCCTTTTCTGTTTCAATATTACGTTGCCTGTTCAGAGTTTTTTCCAGTCCCACACAAATTTTAGAATTGTTTGTTTTAGCTCTGTGAAAAAATGCTGATGTTATTTTGATAGGGCCTGCTTTGAATGTGTGGATTGCTTTGGGTAGTATAGACATTTTAATATTTGTTCTTCCAATCCAAGACCATGGACTGTTTTTCTAATTCTTTATGTCTCCCAGTTCTTTCACAAGTGTTCCCTAGTTTTCAGTGCACAGATCTGCCTCTTTGGTTAGGATTATTCCTAGGTATCTTGTGATTCTTGGTGTAATTATAACGGGATGGATTCCTTAATTTCTCTTCTGCTACTTCATTATTGGTGCATAGAAATGCAAGAGATTTCTGTATGTTGATTTTATATCCTATGACTTTGTTGAATTCATGTGTCCATTCTAGCAATTTTTTTGATGGAGTGTTTTCGGTTTTCTACATAGAGTACCATGTCACCTGCAACAGTCAATATTTGACTTCTTCCTTGCCAATTGGTTGACTTTTATTTCTTGATTTTGTTGTATTGCTGAGGCTAGGACTTCCAGCACTATGTCAAACAACAGTGGTGACAGTGGACATCCTTGATATGTTACTGACCTTAGGGGAGAAGCTCTCAGTTTTTTTCACATTAAGGAGGATATTAGCTGTGGGTCTTCTCTATGTGGCCTTTATGATGTTAAGGTTTCTTCTATCCCTACATTCCTGAGGGTTTTCATCAAGAAAGAATGCTCTATTTTGTCAATTGCCTTCTCTGCATGTATTGAGAAGATCATGCAGTTCTTATCCTTTCATTTATTAATGTGTTGTATCACACTGATCGATTTGTGGATATTGAACCAACCCTGCAGCCCAGGAATAAATCACACCCAATCATGGTGAAAATCCTTCTAAGGTACTGTTGGATTCCATTAGCCAGTATCTTGTTGAGAATTTTTGCATCCATGTTTATCAGGGATATTGGTCTGTAATTCTCCTTTTTAGTGAGGTCTTTGTCTAGTTTTGGATTCAAGGTAATGGTGACCTCATAGAATGAGTTTGGAAATTTTCCTTCCATTTCTGTTTTTTGGAACAACTTCACAAGAGTGGGTATTAATTCTACTTACATATTTGGTAGAAATCCCCTGGAAAGCCATCTGGCCCTGTACTCTCATTTGTTAGGGAGCTTTTTTATTTTTCAAAGATTTATTAATATATTTTAGAGAGAGAGAGAATGAGTTAGCAGGAAGAAGGTTAGAGGGAGAGAGAGGGAGAGAGAAGTAGACTCCCTGCTGAGCAGGGATCCTGACTCAGAACTCAAGCCCAGGACCCCCAAACTGTAACCTGACCTGAAACCAAGAGTCAGCCATTCAACTAACCCAGCCATAGGTGCCCCCTTGGGAGACTTTTTTTCTTTTTTAAATAATTCATATTACTTTTTCAGTGTTCCAAGAGTTGTCATTTATGCACTACACCCAGTGCTCCACACAATATGTGCCCTCCTTAATACCCACCACCAGGCTTGCCCATACCCCCACCCCTCACCCTTCAAAATCCTCAGTTTGTTTCTCAGAATTCACAGTCTCTCACGGTTCATCTCCCTCTATGATTTATCCCAATTCACATTTCTTTTCCTGCTTTTATGTCCTCCATGTTACTCCTTTTGCTTCACAAGTAAGTGAAATAGTGTGATAATTGACTTTCTCTCCTTGGCTTATTTCACTCAGCATAATCTCCTCCAGTCCCATCCATGTTGCTACAAAAGTTGAGTAATCATCCTTTCTGATGGAGGCATAATAGTCCATTGTATATATGGACCATAATACTCATTCAATTTCTTTGCTGCTTATGGGTCTGTTCATATTTTCTATTTCAGTTTTTTTAAGGTGGCATATAGTATTTATTTTTTATTATGCTATGTTTGTCACCATACAGTACATCCTTATTTTTCAATGTAGTGTTCAAAGCTTCATTTTTTTTTTTAAGATTTTATTTATTTGACAGAGAGAAACACAGCCAGAGAGGGAACACAAGCAGGGGAAGTAAGAGAGGGAGAAGCAGGCTTCCCATCGAGCAGGGAGCCCGATGTGGGTTCGATCCCGTGTCTCTGGGATCATGACCTGAGCCGAAGGCAGTCGCTCAACCAACTGAGCCACCCAGGCTCTGCCCAAAGCTTCATTGTTTACATAAAACACCCAGGGCTCCATGCAATACATGCCCTCCTTGATACCAGTGAAATATTACTCAGCCATCAGAAAAGACAAATAACCAACTTTGGCATCAACATGTATGGGACTGGAGGAGATTATGCTGTGTGAAACTCGTCAAGCAGAGAAAGTCAATTATCATATGGATTCACTTACCTGTTTCAGTTTTGATAGTATGTATGTTTCTAGGAATTTTTCCATCTCTTCCACCTGGCCCAATTTCTTGTCTTATATTTGCTCACCATATTCTCTTACAATTGTTTGTATTTCTTTGGTGTTGGTTGTGATCTCCCCTCTCCCATTATGATTTTATTCATTTAGGTCCTCTCCCTTTTCTGTTTGATAAGGTTGGTAGGGGCTTGTCAATTTTGTTAATTCTTTCAAAGAACCAGCCTCTAGCTTTGTAGATTTGTTCTACCAGGTTTTTAGTTTCTATATCATGTATTTCTGCTCTAATCTTAATTATTTCCCTTCTGCTGGTTTTCAGCCTTATTTGCTCTTCTTTAGGTGTAAGGTTAGCTGTGCATCGCAGACTTTTCTTGCTTCTTGAGGAAGACCTCTATTGTCATATATTTCCCTCTGATGACCACCTTTTTTGTTTCCCAAAAGTTTTAGACTGTTACATTTTTATTTTCATTTCATGCATATTTTTTAATTTCTTCTTTAATTTCCTGCTTAACCTATTCATTCTTTAGTAGGATGTTTTTTAACCTCTACGTATTTGTGGTCTTTCCAAATTGTTTCTTCAAGTTTCATAGGACTGTTGTCTGAAAATGTGCACGGTATGATCGCCATCTTTTTTACTGATTGAGTCCTGATTTGTGACTCAGGATATGATCTATTCTGGAGAATGTTCTGTGTGTACTCAAAAGAAGGTGTATTCTGCTGCTGCAGTTTGAAATGCTCTAAACATCTCTGTTAAGGTCATCTGCTCTAGTGTGTCATTCAAGTCCCTTGCTTCCTTGTGTATCCTCTGCTTAGATGATCTGTCCATTGCTGTGAGGGGGGGTGTTAAGGAGCCCTACTATTATTTTATTATTATCTCTGAGATTCTTTATGTTTTTCTTTCTTTCTTTTTTTTTTTTAAAGATTTTATTTATTTGACAGAGAGAAATACAGCCAGAGAGGGAACACAAGCAGGGAGAGTGAGAGAAGAAGAAGCAGGCTTCCCGCCGTGCAGAAAGCCCAATGTGGGACTTGATCCCGGGTCTCTGGGATCTTGACCTGAGTCGAAGGCAGTCGCTCAACCGACTAAGCCACCCAGGCACCCCTCTTTTTTTTTTAAGATTTTATTTATTTATTCTACAGAGAGAAACACAGCCAGAGAGGGAACACAAGCAGGGGGAGTGAGAGAGGGAGAAGCAGGCTTCCCACCTAGCAGGGAGCCCGATGTGGGGCTTGATACCTGGCCTCCGGGATCATGACCTGAGCTGAAGTCAGTCACTTAACCAACTGAGCCACCCAGGCGCCCCTCTTTATGCTTTTCTGAACTGATTTATATATTTGTTTGCTTTCAAGTGGGGAGCATAAATACTTGTAATTGCTATATCTTTTTTAGGATAGATATAGTGCCCTTCTTCATCTCTTATTACAGTCTTTGGCTTAAAATCTGTCTTGGGGAGGTTGGAGTAATTGAGTGAGGGCAACTGATGAATTCCTAAATTCTACCCTGAACCTTATAATCCAGTATATGTTAACAAAACTGAATTAAAATTAAAATTTAATTTAATTTACTTAAAATTAAAAAATAAAAATGTAAAATCTAGTTTGTATGATATAAGATGATTACTTCCACATTCTTTGGATGTCCACTTGTATGACAGGCGGTTTCCCACCTCCTCACTTTCAATCTTGTGTCTTTGGGTCTAAGATAGGCATTTTGTAAGTAATGTATCAATGGTATCAATGAGTCTTGTTTTTTTTATCCATTTAAATACCCTGTATCTTTTGATTGGAGCAATGAGTCCATTTATATTCAGAATGATTATTGATAGGTATGAATTTAGTGCCATTGTATTACCTGTAAAGTCACTGTTCCTATAAATTATCTCTGTTCCTTTCAAGTTGTGGTCACTTTTGGTCTCTCCCTCTCAAAGGGTACCTTTAATATTTCTTGGAGATTGCTTTAGAGTTCACAAACTCCTTTCATTTTGCTTGTCTTAGAAACTCTTCCTCTGTTCTCTTCTTAAAGACAGCCTTGCTGGATTAAGTATTCGTGGCTGCATATTTTTCCCATTCAGCACATTGAGTATATCACGCATGTTTTTCTGTCCTGCCAAATTTGTGGCCAGATCTGCTGCTAACCTTATGTGTCTGCCCTTGTAGGCAAAGCATACTTTGTCCCTGGCTGCTTTCAGAATTCTCCTTATCTTAGTATTTTGCACATTACACTTTGATATGTCTTAATGTTGATTTTTTTCTATTTTTTTATATGGGAGGGAGAGCGCCACAGTGATGGCGGGAGGAGGAGCAGATAGTGAGGGAGAAGCAGTCTGCTGACTGAGCATGGAGCCCCCCATGCAGCTGCATTCCAGGACCCTGAATTCATGACCTGAGCCAAAAGCTGTTGCTTAACTGACTGAGCCACCCAGGTGTGGGAAGCCCAGAGCCAGGCTGGCGTCAACAATTGAGTAAGAGCTCCTGATCTAGCCAGCCTGGGCTTTTTCACCTGGGCTAGGCTTGAGTTAATAGTTGAGCAAAACTCCTGGTACCTGCCTATCTGGGCCTCTGCCCTTGTGAGTCAAAGGCCAGTTAATCATGTTCTGATATAGACATAAATATGTAGGCTTGTGCTGTACTCCCTAAGAGCACTAATCACATTTACAGGCTTGTGCTGTGCCTCCTCTGTTCTTTAATGATAGTAGTTTGGTAGGAACAAACAGAATTGTTGTCAGGGGGTCTGTTACTGGTATTTGGAAAAGAGATATGGGGAACGGCAGGGGTATGGGCACAATTCTTGCTGTAACTTTTCCACTATAGATGTTTCTGCATGATTGTGCACTGCTCAGTATATAATGACTTGTAACCCTAAATAAAATTGGCATTGCTTGGATACCATCCACTTTGTCCCTCTTGTTCCCATCTCTTTGTTCTTCATCTCTTTTTCACCATCTCCTTACCCTCTCATTCCTCTCCGTGTTGTCACGTTGGCCACGACAAGTGGCGCCTGAACAGGGACCTGAGCACATCTTTGTGAGTGGCCGCCATCTTCCAGTCAGGTAAGGAGAGCCCTGGTCAGAAAGGGTCACAACAGGAGCAAAATAGTATGGGACAGTCGCAGTCTTTAGAACAAGTTTATTTTCTAATTGTCTTCCAGGCCCTGATGAAGCAGAAAGGGTCCAAGGTCTCGAAGAGAGCCTTGCAGCAATCTTTTGTAGTTTCTGATTTGTGTCCTTGGTTTCCTAAGGAGGGCACGGTGAGTTTGGATGCATGTCAGAAAGTAGGGCAGAAAATTAAAAATCAGTTCAAGCTGCATGGCTCCACTGCTTTTCCTCCTGATACTATGTTGGTCTGGACTCACATTCATGAGGCCCTGGACCCCAGCATTCTTTTGAGCTTGTTTCTTCACTATTCCTCTTGTCCCAAGGGATTGTAATGGTTTGCTTTTTCTGTTCCTAGTATTAATCACGAGCCATCTAAAAGATATCAATGGCAGGATTTGCCACAGGGTATGGTGAATACCTCTACTTTATGCCAAGAGTTTGTGGCAAGAGCATTGGCCCCTTTCCACACTCAATTTGGGTCAACTGTCTACTGTATCCATTATATGGATGATATTCTCCTTGCTGCAGCCTCTGAAAATTTACTACAGGAGGCATTTCAAGACTTGGTCTGTAAACTGAAACAATTTCATTTGGTCGTTGCTCCTGATAAAGTACAAAAGATGGAGCCCTTTGAATATTTGGCCCATGTGATTGAAGAAAAAAAGATTAGATCTCAAAAGATTGCTATTAGAACTCAATCTCTAAAGACTTTAAATGGCTATCGAAAACTTATGGGTGACATAAATTGGATTCGTCTGTTTCTTCATAGTACTGCAGATGATTTAAGGCCTTTGTTTGATACCTTAAAGGGAGATAGCTCTCCTTCCTGAAAACGAACTCTTTCTCCCTCCGCTCTAAGGCCTTGCAATTAGTTAATAATGAATTATCTCAGGGTCATGTCAATCGTTACGATCCTACACAGCCTGTGTATCTTATTCTTCTTATGCCTTCACAGCTCCCATCTGCCATTATATGGCAAGCTCAGGGCCTGCTGGAATGGATACACTTGGCTTTTAATCAATTACTTGTTATTAATACTCATATTGAACTTTTGGCTCTACTAACAAGAAGGGTTATCAACGAATTCTTCACATTATTGGCAGAGAGCCTGATTTCATCTTTCTTCCTATGCTAACTTATGAAAAATTACAAGTATTAACTTGCTTCAGACATGCATTGGCAAATTGCCTTATCTTGCTATCCAGGACAATTTAATTTCATCTACCCACAGATAAACTACTACAATTCTTTTCAGCTACTCCAGTCCTGGCCTCTCCTGTTATAGTGAAAGCCCGGCTCACTAATGCTCTTAACTATGTTTGTAGATGCTAAACAATCTGGTCATATAGGTATTTATAAAAGAATCACCTTATGCTGAGGCTTTTTATCAGGGATTATATCCTACTAAGTCAGTACAGCGAGCAGAATTAAAAGCTGTTCAATTGGCTTTACAACTTTTCTCAGAGTCTTGTAATTTATATACTGATAGTCATTAGGTAGCTAAGGCTCTCTCTTCGCTACTAGAGGCTTATATACTCACTAATGATAAAGAATTATATCATTTATTTTCAACTATTCAGAACTTATTAAGACTAAGGCAGGTACCACTGTTTGTGGCGTATATTAGAGCCCACACTAACTTACCTGGACCATTAGCCAAAGGCAATGATATTGCTGATATGATTACACACACGTGTATAAGAAATACTACCACCCCAAAGATACGGAAGTAGTGAAAAGAAGGGCCATATGCACCCCAATGTTCATCGCAGCAATGGCCACAATCGCCAAACTGTGGAAAGAGCCAAGGTGCCCATCAACAGATGAATGGATAAAGAAGATGTGGTACATATATACAATGGAGTACTATGCCTCCGTCAGAAAGGATGAATACCCAACTTTTGTAGCAAC